>VDFB02006593.1:0-94510 GCA_007258455.2 Sequoia sempervirens
GGTGTTGTATTATGACTATGCATTGTGATGTATTATGAGAGTCTAATAGTGATTGTGTTGCCTCTGGATCTTTGGTTGGTGATACTCCTATGACAAGCTTTCTCTGCAAGTATATTGTAATCTTCATGATTTTTGAATAATATATTGGGTAGATTTTGGAGTGCGTTTTTTTTTAATGAAAGGGTTTTCCACATGTAAATCACTATGTTGTGGTATGCATGATATTTATGTTTATTTTTGTTTAAGTTTTTGTAATTGTTGAAAAGATCTTTAAAGTTTCATTATCCTCCTCTCAAAATTATTGTAGGAAGTTGTCTTGCTACCTTATCTTCCTTACTAGTGGTATCAAAGTTCAATCACTTTTGGTTTCAATTGTGGCTTGTTGTATTTTTTGAACTAATCTAGATTTGAGTGGATGCTTGTGCAAAAGATACTTTGTGATATTGTTGTAGGAATTTTCATATGGAAAGTTCATCAAGGAGAATAGAAGTGGATAATTTTTTTTGAAATAATTTTGAGATGTGGAAGTTGAAGATGGAGGATATGTTGATAGATCAATATCTGTGGGATGCTATTGATGAAAATGTTTCAAGGCCTGCAAATCCTACTTTGGTTGTTCAATATGATGTTATGAACCAAAAATCCAAGGGTCTAATCAGATTATGCTTGGAAAAATCTATTTTAACCAATGTCCATGAAGAGACCTTTGCACAATACAATGGAAAAAACTTGGTGAGATGTATCAAGCCAAATCTTTAGTGAACAATATTTTCTTGAGGAAGAAATTGTATTCATTGAGAATGGGAGAGGGTGGATGAATTACAAACCACCTAGAAGTATTCAATAAGTTGGTGGCTCATTTGGCATCAGTTGGTGTCAAAATGGATGAGGAGGAGAAATGAAATATCCTTCTTTGTTCTTTGCCCTATTCGTGGGATTCTCTTGTTATGGCTATTGGGAGTACTAATGTTATCTTGAAGACTAAAGATGTGTTGGTTTCTTTACTTTCTGAAGAGATGACGAAGAAGGTATCCACCAGTGCCAAGGAGACCCTAAATATTCATGCAAGACCTAAGGAAAAAGGAAAGACGAATGAGAAGCGTGACAAATCCAAGTCCAAGGGGAGATCCAAATCTCCTAGAAAGTCCAAATTTATTTGTTGGAATTGTGGTAAGTCTAGACATATTCATAAGGATTGTAAAGAAGAAAAGAAAAAGAAAAATAAGAGATTTGATTTTGATTTTGAGTTTGAGAAAGAAGATGTTGATGCATTCATTGAAGATTTAGAAACTTGTGCAGGTAATGATGCATGGTTAATTGAATTGGGTGCATCTTTCCATATGACCTTTAATATAGATTGGTTTTCTGAATATGAAGAATTTGATGGAGGTAAGGTGTACTTGGGTGATGATTCTTGTTTAAATATTATTGTTTGTGGTAAAGTTAGAATCAATTTTCCTAATAGTAGAATAAAAAATATTAATGGTGTGTTGCATATCTCTGGATTAACACAAAATCTATTATCTGTGAGAAAACTAATAGATGCAAGTGTGCAAGTAGTATTTTTTGATACATGATGCTAGATGGTTAGAAGTGCTATGGTGATTGCTAGAGGTGTCAAATATGACACATTACATAAGCTTGATGCATGCACTATTGAGTGCAATAGTACTTTCATGAAAAGCAAGTCTATTGAAGATATGAGGGTTTCATCTTCAGTAGATGGTCATGGCTTTTGGGTAACCAAGGGTGCTCTTTCTTTTGAATCAAAGTTACCTATATAGAGAAAACTATGTTATGGCACTAGAGACTTGGCCACATTGGACAAAAGGGTCTAAGGAAGTTGAAAATAAAAACTTTTTTGAACGATTATCTGATTGTAATCTTGAATTTGAGTTTTGTGAGCATTGCATTTATGGAAAAAAAATAATGTTCAATTTTACTTGAGTTCTCATGAATATTGTGGTGTATTGGATCTTATTCATTTAGATGTGTTTGGTCTTGTAGATGCTCATTCAATTGGAAAATCCACATATTATGTTTCATTTATTGATAATTATAGTAGGACATGGGTATACTTTCTAAAGAGTAAATATGAAGTTTTTAGTCAATTTAAAGGATTTAAAGCAATGGTTGAGTTGTAGACTAGAAAGAAAATAAAATGTTTGAGTATTGATAATGGCGATGAATTTTTCTCTAATTATTTTGATAGATTTTGTAAAAATTGTTACCTACTTAACTAATCTCCTTCATCATCTTTTGTTGATAAGACGCTTGTAGAGACATGGTCAAGTCAAAAGCCTTCATTAATACATCTTAAATTTTTTGGTTGTGACGTATATGCACATGTGTCAAAGGAGAAGCAAACAAAGTTGTAGAACAAGGTTGTGAAATGTTTCTTCATCAAATACAATTATGGTGTGAAAAGATACGAGCTTTGGGATCTTGTTGCAGAGAAGGCAATATATAGTAGAAGTGTTATTTTTAGAGAAACTAAGCCTTCTTATATTACATTGTAGCCAAAACAAAGTAAACAACAAGATGTGATTCAATTTCCTTCTACACATGAGAAAGTTGAATTGAGGCCCATGGATAGATAAGAAGTTGAGAGCTCATCTAGCCCTGAATCTTCAGAAGAGGAGGAAGAACCTCCAAATTGGCTTGTTCATAGGTCTAAAAGACAACCACCTGAAAGGTATTCACCCGATGATTGAAGATGAATTTTTGTTTTGAATACTAACATGGATGAACCTAGATTGGTAGAAGAGACATTAGGTATGAATGATGTAGAATCTTGGAAGATTGTTATGGATGAAGAAATGATAACTTTGAAAAAGAATGATACATGGTATTTTGTACCATTGTCTAAAGGAAGAAAATCTGTTGGTTGTAAATGGGTGTTCAAGAAAAAGGTTGGTTCAAGTGGAGGTATTGAGAAGTACAAATCAAGGTTGGTTCAAATGGAGGTATTGAGAAGTACAAAAAAAGGTTGGTTTTGAAAATTTACTCTCAAGCTGAGGGTGTTGATTATGGTGAGATATTTTCTCTTGTTACAAAAATGACATCCATTAGATTTTTTTCTTTCTATTATTGTTGCTTATGATTTAGAGGTTGAGAAAATGGATGCAAAAATTTCTTTCCTTCATGGTGGCTAGGAGGAGGATATTTATGAGACAACTAGAGCACTATGTGGTGAAAGGTAAAAGCAAATTAGTTTGTAAATTGAAGAAATCTTTGTATGGCCTAAAACAAAGTCCTAAGATGTGGTACCAGAAATTTGATACATATGTGTTGAGTTTGGGATTTGAACCCTCTAAATCAGATCATTGTATTTACTATAAAACTGATGGTGATCGTTTCCTATTTATTGTATTATATGTTGATGACATGTTATTTATTTAAAAAGGGAAAGGTGTGATTTTAGAACTAAAGTCTCAACATGCAGCTAAATTTGAAATGAAAGATTTTGGTGCAGCTAGAAACATTCTTGGGATGTAAATTAGAAGAGATAGAATGAATTGAAAGATATGGCTTGGCCAAAGTAAGCATGCCAATTCAATTTTACAGAGGTTTAAAATGCAAGATTGTAGACCATTGTGTGTTCCTTTTTTAGTTGGAACAAAGTTATCTATTTTATATTGTCCAACATCCCCATCAAAGATGGAAGAGATGAGCAAAGTGCCTTACCAAAGTGCAGTTGGAAGTTTGATGTATGCTATGGTTTGTACTAGACCAAACATTTCCCAAGCAGTGGGAGTTCTTTCTAGATATATGTCTAATCTTGCTATAGTTTATTGGGATGAAGTTAAAAGAGTCTTTAGATGTTTGTGGGGTACCTCAAAGTATTTATTTTGTTATCATGGTAGTTTTATTAAAGATGAGATATCCCTTGATATTCATGGTTATCTGAATTCAAATTGGGTAGGTGATGTTGATAGTAGAATCTAATCCATCCGCGCTTATTTGTTTACTTTAATTGGTGGAGAAATTAGTTGGATGAGTAAGAGACAAAATGTGGTTGCTTTTTCCACTACTGAAGTTGAGCATATGGAAACTATTCACATCTATAAAGAAGTCATTTGGCTTAAGAGATTGTGTTAAGATATTAGAATAAAACAAGGTGCAGTGACAATTTATTGTGATAGTCAGAATGTGATATGTCTAGCTAAGAACCCAACATTTCATGCCAAGATCAAGCACTTTGATGTACAATATCACTTTGTTAGAGATATGGTTGAAGATGGCAAGGTGGTGTTGGTTAAGGTAGAACTTTGATGAATGTTGTTAATTTTTTAACTAAGCCAGTGAGCATAGAGAAGTTTAGATGGTATTCGGGGTCTATGGGCCTTTCATCCCCTAGCAATTAAGGGATGATATTTATACTCCCTCATGTTGCTCTTGCAAGGTGTTCGACAAGTGGGAGATTTGTTGGGAAATGTGTCTCAACCTTGAAATTACATAAGGTTTATTGTTGATAGGTAGGCATGGGAGGGGGCATGTAGGGGTACCCCCCTACAAGGTCCGAGGGGCTTATCCCCTCGATAGGGGGGTCTGAGGGTTGCATGCCCCCAAAAGCCACATTTGATGTATATTTTATTATTGGAAATCTAGATCGTTCATCATTAGGTTTCAGATTTGACAATAGATATTTTTTTGACTTGACTTTCCCTAGAAGGTAATCTTATTTTATGAGGGTGGTGTATTACGGTTTGTATTGTGATGTATTTTGAGAGTCTGGTAGTGATCGTGTTGCCTTTGGATCTCTAGTTGGTGATACTCTTGTGAGAAGATTTCTCTGCAAGTATATTTTAATCTTCATGGTTTTTGAATAATATATTGGGCGGCTTTTGGAATGTGGGGTTTTCCTTCCAAAAGGGTTTTCCCCGCATAAATCATTGTGTTGTGGTATGCATGCTATTTAAGTTTAAGTTTTTGTAACTGTTGAAAAGATCTGCAATTTTTTGCATTATCCTCCTCTCAAGATTAGTGTAGGAAGTTGTTCCACCACCTTAGCTTCCTTATAGTGTTGTTTCCTACAAAACCAATCAACCATGCAACTTTACATAACTTCTAACTAAGTATGACCAATCTAACAGGGTATGCAATCGGGAATATTATGAACCGACTAATGCAAGCAGAGATTTTTTCATTACTTTGGCCAAAGTTTTAAAATAAAATAAGCACTTCCTTAGGAAATGTAGTTGTGAGTTCACACACCTCTAACTCAACTTGGAAACGACCTTTCACCTAAGGTTTAACATGTGGATGACTTGTTTGACTATTTGTTTAACTTTTCACAAGGATTTAGGATAAAAAATGTATAACTTTCTATGGTTGGTAAACAACTAAGGTCATGGAAACATATTCCTGACAATAAACATTTGTATTGTGTACTCATAATATTTTGGACCCTAGCTTCTACCACTTGTTCATAAGTTTTTGCATTTATTTCCAAGAGTGAAATATTCTCCTATTTTTATACACAATACTTTTAGAATTATTTTACAAGTTATAGTATTTTCTAATAATGATACTGACTTGAGACACCTTGTCAATCTCATGAGTTATTGTCAACTTGTAACACAAGTAAAATAAAATTTTTATTCACTAATAACAAAATAAATTCATAAATAATTCTTATTTCTCTATGTTTTACTCTTCATTCTTCGTACCAAAACAATTTTTTAAAAAACTCTTCTATGATGTCTTAAATAGTCCTAATAGAGAATTTAAATAATTTCATGCACAAGTCTATAAAATTCAAATTATTTTATCTCTAATCCTTAAAAAATAATCAATATATAAACTCATTAACTTTTCAAATCTAAAAATTCACTTGGAAAATACTAAAAATAAAAGAATGAAAATAAAATTTGTGTTCATTTCTATATTAATATTGTACTTGTACACTTGAAGATGTTCAATGCATAGCTACAACACTCATGTTGAGCTTCTCCAAGTAACCACAACTTTCTTACAGTCTGAAACTCTGCTCTTCCTTGTACATCTTCCACAATATAAACCTCATCTTAACAATAAACTGAATTCTCAAGACAAAAAACCTCAAGAACTGCCTGCATCAAACGTATATCTTAACCTTTGCACTTCTCCTCCAAAAACCTATGTTTGCTCCTCTTTTTCCCCAACGTTGATGAGAATGAATCAAAAAATAATAATCATAATGCTCTCTAAAACCTGTGACTTGTTCTCAATAACCACTTCTAATAATAGAAAAACTAAGACTTAATGGAACATCCTCCATTATGCCCTCATCCATGGCATTGGTATCACATTTAAAAGGCATGAATATAGCTTGTGATGGAGAATTTTAGCTGAGCTACATGAGGTTTATACAGTTTGATTTTAGTTAATTCCCATTACATGTTTTGCATGGTATGCTAACTGCTACTTAACAGTTGTGGCCTCCCTTAATGTGGATCATTGGCTTTAACACAAACAATATAATACATTATATAAATAAATAATATTAAAATTTATTTAAATAAGAATAATATGTATTAGAGTATTACATTGTCGAAAATGATAAATTAGAAGTGAGAGTTGGTGTGTGGGCAACAGAGGTAGAGCACAAGTTTTTGATGGATCACACCTGAGATAGAGCTACCCAGGAGGAATGGTGTAATTCACAGAGGAAGGGTAGATTGGAGGTTCGGGAAGATCGTAATCAAAGAATGCCAACTGAGCAAGGCACTAGGAATGGGATGCCTTGGTATGATGTGGTGTAACTACCACCTCCCATCGCTTTTGGTGTGAATGTAGTTCCAATTGGCACTAGGTGATCTACACAATTGGCCTCCAACGAAAATAAGCAATTTGAGGGACGGATAATAACAATAACACCCATTTGCATAAGGCAGAGAAAAAGGTGGGTGTGAATCAATGAAATTCTAAAGGATATTAGCGTATGGAGGATTCCAAAATTTGTAGAATAGCCATTAATGATTGATGTGGCAAAGCTGGTGGAAAAGGAAGTAAGGGTGTTGTGAAAATTAGTGCTAATTGGAAAAGTTATCGACGCCAATCCAAGAAGGGAGGTGGTGCAAGAATGGGTCCTTGCTAACTAGAATGCTGCAATAGAGGTAGCCTTTCTTCCCAAAAAAATGTGTGGTAGAATTTGAAAATAAAAGCAAGAAGGATGAGGTGTTAATACAAATTGTGTGATGGATGGGAAAAAATTGGTCTACATGAAAGGTTGGTTCCGAAACTTTAATCCAAGGAAGATGGCTCTATCTAAGGATTAATTTTGGATTCCCCTGTATAACCTACCATTGGAATATTGGACAGCGGGCTACGTAAGAAGGATAGGACTGAGATGGGAATTGTTTGGGTTGGATATGGTGAGGAGGATTCAACACTCTTTGTAAGGATGAAGCTAATCTTGATTAGGCCTTTGCAAAAGGTAATTCGCCTTACCACATAGGGTAGTTTTTGGGAACAGCTTGTTGAGGTAGAGGAATCAAAATACTTTTTTCTCCACTGTGGTAGCAGAGAGAATTTTGAGAGAGCATGCCCAAAGCTTGGAAGGAACTAGGAGGTATCAAAGGTTCCCATCACTCACCCAAGAAGTGATTTGAGACATGGGGTGGGTGTGAAGGATGATGGGACTAGTAATGAGGAGGACACTCCACACATATCATCCAGGGAATTTTCTTCAGCCCACCAAAATATAATAGCTATGAAAGAAGTCCCAACACAAGAGGAGTGGAAAGAGGACAAAGTAGATAAATACAACTCCTCCCAAAACTCAAGACCAACACAAAGGAAACTTCTTAAAGAGTTCCCTCAACCCACGAGGAAGGAGAAATTGTGGAGGAGGAGGCTGTGAGCAACCCAAAACTTTGAGTAGCAGAGGGGGTAAATGAGAGTATGACTCATGGATCAAGTGAACAGAGGGAAGAGGGAAGAGGGAGCAGGTGAGGAAGATCGTGTCTTGGAGCAGATTACAACCATTAAGGAAATAGTAGAGGATATGAATTCCCCTCCAAGTTCAGAAGTAGGTGAAGAAGCAATTGTGGATGGGATTGACATTATAGTGCCAAGGAACATAAGTCAAGCTACTCATCAGTCCTTAAAAGTGGGAAGTAGTAAGAAAATTGGCAGGAAGACAAACAAGCAGAAGTGTGATGAGGAGACAAGAGACCGAGGATTACCAAGCATCAAGGAATACCTACTGCAATCAAAGGGAGGTATATCCTCCCTCGGGGAGCAATGAAGTTGATCAATTGGATTGTTAGGGGATTAAATTCCCCTAACAAAAGATGCTAGATAAAGCATCACCTAGAACTTTGAAAGGCTAATATCATAATGTTGTAAGAAAAAAAATTGAGTGGGAAATATGTGGAAAGTTTTTGTCTCCATGCAGGAAATGGGAAGGTGTATGGGTAGATTCTGCAGGAAGCTACAGTGGATTAATGTTATTATGGAACCTGATGATGGTGTCAATAACAGAAGGTGCTCCATATCCAAATTTCATCTTGTGTAAAGTAAGGGTATTTTTCTCTAATATGTGTTTCTTCCTTTTTAATGTATATGGCCTCACTAAAATGGAGGCAAAAGCTAGATTATGGGATACACTCTCGACTAAAATACATCAACTCCATAACCAAAATATCATTTCTGGGGGAAACTTTAATGCTATATTAGATCTGAAAGACAAAAGTGGTGATTTGTCAACTAAAACAACAATGATGAAATTTTTCAAAATGTTCGTGTCTAGAAACAATTTGTTAGATGCCCGAACCAAAAGTGGTTGGTTCACTTGGAATAATCGAAGACTCGGGTTTTCTCACATTGCAAAATTCTTGGGTAGATTGTTGAATGCACACAAGACAACTAAGAGGGGTGGTGAATTAGTTGTACCTTAAAACTTCAAAACACTCATACACATTTAGATCTACATTCATTCATTAAACCCTTAAATCTGTTATGTTGAATTAGAATGAAAAGAAATAATAGAAACTAAAACAACTTAACACCATACATAAGAAAACACCAGACTTATGTGGAAAACCCAAGAAGGGAAAAACCACGGTGAGGATTAGCTCACAATATAAGTAATATCAACACCGAATACGATAGGGCTCACTGTCAAAGGGCTCACTACCCAAAGAAGGAAAGGCTCGCTACTAGAATATAAAAGAAGATAGAGAAGAATGTTATGCGCAGAAATTCATCTCAATGCAACAAGGAAATCCACCACAATGTCATCAACACCTTCACAGCCTGACTGAAGAATTATAGAAACCTTCTGCTCACTACATCCAATAATCTAAGACATGAAAGATTGCATTGCACTTCTCAATTTTACACTCTAGATGACTCTACACTTTGCATAATTTGCATCTCTCTTGTCTATCTCATCATCCCTCAGGTATGTGTAAACACAATCAAAGCAAGGTCCATCAATAGCTATTGTTTCTAAGGTTGGATTAAGTAGATCTGAAACAAGTTGGAAAGGCTCGAATCTTTCTTGATAAACCACCTGTATCAAGAAGCCAAAAAAATTGTTGACTACTTGGCCAATGCAACAATTGATGGTAGTAGTGATGAGCTAATATCTAATGATGTTGCATCACAGTTAGATCTAGATAGATTGATACATCTAGTTCATAGTAATCTTTAAGAATTTGAAATATAGGGTCATATACAATGCTGGCAACTATCCATCATTGTCTAAATTGCTCATTGGGAGTAGTGGGTGTACCTATGATAGGGGCTGGGCAAGGTGCACTACAAAATGTTGGAAAAACCCATAGCAGAAAGGTAAAATGTCAAGGAAGAAATGGCAAGATTACAATATGTCCACCAAACAAAGACCCCCTTGGGATCTTTTTTGGATTCCAACATACATTCCTTCAAGCATAAGGTCCAATCAATATCAGAGGCCATGGTTTTGGGGTAGTGGTTGAACATCTATTTAAGACCCCCTCGTGAGCCTAGCATGCAATGGTGAGCAAGATTGTATTTGAAGTTGAGTATGCTTGTTCTACAAAGGAGGTTGTTGAGGCAGTTGAGCTAGGGGAGAATGAGTAGAGGGTGGTTGAATCAGTTGACGACTAGATTTGTAGGTGCTTCAAAGTTGAAGACTATGAAATTTAGGAAATTGTGATAAAAGATGCTAGCAACTCTTGCTAGGTGAATGGGGACGCCCATGATGGTATAGTGTTGGCTTGGTTTGTAGAGAATGTCATCCAAGTCATGAGGATCCTCACCTAAGTGTGTCCTATGTTCACCACTTGGTTGCCCCTAAATACGTAAACATAGTCAAATATGAGTTAGATGTGATACTAGTTTTACTAACCAACAATTCCATTGTTGGAATCTTCGATGCAACAACAATAAACAAAGAAAGAGTGGTTGTGAAGGCCCTCAATCTCTAAAGGGAAGGGATAGAGAAGTGGGACCTCACAAAGTTTGGAGGCTTTATTACCAACAACGAGGACCTACTTGTTACCTCTCGATTGGAGAGGGAATTTTTATTTAGGGAGGGGATGATGTGCATCATGCATCAAGTTTTGTAACATTTTCTTTAGATTAATATAGTGGGAGTTGCTCCCTTTGATAGAGATATTCTATAAAAAATCATTTAAATAAAATCAAACAAATCTTTTTTAATAAGGTAAAATATAAAGACGATAATGAAACAATATATCACCTTTTTAATTTTGTTAAAGACTAGGCCAAAGACCATATATGATTTAACCCATTCTTACGACTCGACCACACTATTCATGACACCAAAAAAACTCAACGACAATACTGGGATTAATTACCTAGATTTAATACAAATTCCTACATGAGTGTGTGTGTTCAAATCAATTTGCATCCACCCATTTGTTTACCCATATCTCTACTCTTCTCTCTAGTGATACTCTCCCTCTACATCTAGGAGGGTAAATTTTGATCCTACATCCAACTTAGAAATTCATCAACATAGTTAGTATATTGTTAATCACAATGCCATAATCATTGATTAAAAGTAATAATCATTACAATCAAAACATTTTGCATTTCATTAATATTTCATCAAAATATATACTAACATATAATCATCCATTAATGTTAATGTCATGCCCACATTTTATACTCTAAACAACCTAACAATCTACAATGAATTTACTAATTTTGATTTTTTTTTTGTTTACTTAAAAGGAAATAACACAATTCACTACTTACAGCTATAGTCAATGATCACACTAGTTAGAAGAAAAGATAGAAATGATTTACTACTTTTAGCAATAGATTCTACTTACTTTGGGTTGGCTTAACGTACCTCTTACATTCCATCATGTCAAAAATTCCTCGCTCCCAATACCTATACCTGCAAGGTCTAGATGACTTGGCACACACATAAGATCAGAGGTAGTTAGCACATGATTACTAAGACAAGTTATATAAATCAATGGTAGTTTATGATATCAGAAGAAAATGACAAGTCACATACAAGACTCAGAAGAACAGTCCTAGGGGCTTGACCTAATGCCTTGAGGGCTCATCACTTGATGGCCTTGCTTACATATATATTTTGCAGAGGCACCATAGTTCAAAAATTTGAGCTTGTATCCCCACAATCCTTGACAACATGAGGTTATATCCTCTAAGTTCCAAAAGAAGACTCTACCTCAAGGCCTCTTGTGATGCATACAAAAATACATACTATAAAAGTGGGTGTGCAACCCTTTCTAGGGTCCATTACCCCAGATAGTTTCATAGACGATTGCCACCCACTTAGGTGAAGCCACGGATCAAAGACCTGGGTAAAGATATACTAGGCAACACACTCCAAGGATATTTCCTTTGAGTTTGTAATATAAATTTCTATGTTTACTTAGAACATAAAAACATGCATGGTGAGAGAAAGTAGTTCGGTAAAACAAGTCCTTGCATACTTAGTCCAAATTTGGTAGCCATCTACTTTGCAAATTAAATCATAAGAGAAAATCCCCTATAGGGTTCTTAAAATATAAGACAAGTAGTAAAACTAATGATACAATAGGAGATTATAATAACATAATTCACAACCTATCCAAAACAAATGCTAGATGAATTATCTAATTTATCATTGAATAAGAAATCATCTATAAATCATTTAATGCAAAATACTTGACAATCACGTAGCCTTTATATCATTAAGAAAATTAGACAATTATCATATTTCCTCAAATCCTTCACGGAGTGATTATTAGAATTCACTTGAATCTTCTAAATTGAATGATATGAAAATAAATATAATTTACTATCAACCTTCTTGCACCATAATTATCTAGGGATTCCAGTTCTTGAAAAGACTTACTAAAGTTAAAGCATCATTAATAATATAATCATTGAATATCATATGAATTGAGTAAATAAATCTTTCTTATCCTCTTTTACAAGCTATTAGGAACAATAATAACTCCTATAACGAGATTAACCAGATATGAAACGAACAATTAAACTTGTTTTGAGTATTAATAATCTTCCAAGGACTATGCATGGCACTAGAAAAGATCATTTCAATGTTATTAAGAAACTGATAGTTGTCCTACATTGTACTTCAGCTTAACCCAAGTGATAACCTTGCACTACTGGCATAATATCTAAAATTATTTATATTGATAGCAACTTACTAACCAAAATAATTACAAGAATCTATCCAACTAAAAATAACAAATCTTATTAATCATATAATAATAAAGGAAAACCAAAGTATACACAAGTTATAAATATGTTATCTACAACCCTTCAACATACCATGTCCCTAGTTGTAATTGATACCCGAGTTTTAGGAGTATAATATAAATACCTAACCCCTAACATAATTTGCATGAAAATTGGTATAAAATACTATCAATGATATATATTATATAAATTAATAGTTTATTCAAAAATCCAAACATATCCCACCCCTAAGTTTGTCTCGATGCTCAAAAACATTTAGGACTAAAAGGAATTATGGATTCAAGTGAAGAGACCTATATGTAATCTCCTACATACACTTAAATGCATAAATAATTTAGTGCCACAATCATACAAGCTTTATATGCCATGCTAAAATTTATGTATTTCCCTCAATAACTATAGTCATTCACCTATTACTCATGTAAATAAGTCTTGAATCCCAATATACTCCTTTAAAAAAAATTGACACTTAAAAATTAAATAAACAAGATATTATACAAATACAAAAATAAAATAGAATAAATATCACTATATATATATATATATATCAAGTTAAAAAGAAAGAAAGCCATATGTGTATATGTATTTTTTTTTTTACTTGATAAATATCCTATTAAGATAAATAAATAGAAATTTAAGTCTCTAAAACTAGGTCCCATGATTCATTTTCTTTTTTTAAGAGTTTACTTCAATATTGCAACATATTTAATGTGACGTATTAAGTCTCTTTTAAATTTTCAAGGTAAGGAACATAGGAATCAAGCAAACTAACCACCCATATTTGGTTAGCTACTTTTAACCAACAGTTACTTAAAAGAATCAATAATAATTAAAAGAATGTTAATACTCTTAACCATATTGAAAATTAATTATCAATCCACTAATCTTCTTAGTTGTCTATTTTTAATTTGGCGCACTGCATAAATTGCAGTGAGTAATTAATAATCAGATCTTTTTACATTATTATGATACACCAATAATACAATTGGCAGCCCAAAACTAGATCTTTTTTTTTTCTAATAGTTTACCTACTCAAAACTCTCTATAATTGATCTAATATCACTTTAAATATATTCATCAATAATTAGATAGATTAAGGATTAAAGGATTATGCATTGTACTAGATTGGATATGTAACAAGATATAAAACCTATATTTCTACAAATGATATAGAGATAAATATTTTATCACCTATAAATTTAGTAGATTATTCTTGATCTATGGTGGTGTTAAGATAAACATCTTCTATTTATTTATTTATTTTCAAGATAGATCTAATTTAGTCTCTATAATAGTTTTCATACATTATCCTCTTATCTAGAGTTAAGTTCCTCGTATCTTGCATTTACTTTCCTTAAACATTATTCCATTAGTAAATCCTAATTTATAATATGGATTACATCTCATTGAAAATAGCATTTTGTTTCTATTACTAACATCTATAATTTTAATAATAAAATATAACAAGATAAGAAAGTACTTTCTTGACACACTTGCACAACAATGCCATAAGGTTAAGCAATATGCATTAGTATCGCATTGAAATTCCCCCACACACTCACCCATATTCATTAGTATAACATAGTAACATATAAAGCAACACGAACTTACACACACACAACATCTCATTTACAATAGTAAACATAATCTAGGACCAATAGAAAAGCAACTTATAAAGACACATGTCAAACCCTAAGAGGATATATGAAATGGTAAAATACACCTTTCATTGTTTATATCTATTGACTAATATCACAAATTTTACGCTCACCATTATAACATCAATATTGTAAACAAGATGGTAGGTTAAGAGGAGTTGTTTGCTTTTAATAAGTAATTATGCATATTAACTACCACTAATTGAATTGCATATGCATATGAAAGGAAAGTGCAGCATAAGAAATTCTTCAAGAACTAGAATACGTTAGCTTTTCTCATGAGAAGAACAGCTATCACTACCAAATCATTACTAAATACATCTACTTAATTATCCCTTAATAAACATACCCATGATACAGTTAAGGTATTTTCTACTATTGAATAAAAAGGTGGGCCTTACAATTAAAAACACATTTTTAACATAAAAGTTCAAAGTAATTTTCAAATTAAAATTTGGGGTGTAACATATATCCCCCATAAGGATCATCATCCCCGATGATTCAATGTATTATAATAAGATCATAAAACAAGTTCTCTTTTAGCTATTAAAAAGAAATAAATAAATGAGGAAACTTCTAATAAAATTCATTGCAATCCACCCAAGGGCATTTCCCTTTGCATACTAGTCCCACTAGACCTTGCATTGAGTAACCTCTCTATTATGCAAGAAAAGCTTGCGTACTTTGAGCACCTTAAGAGGTTTGATCATTACCACTCTTGAATCTTTTACCTATAGTGCATTCCAATTAGGTATATGATTAAAACCAGTTATATACTTCTTAAGATATGAAACATGAAACACATTATGCATCTAGGCAAGAGCTGGAGGTAGAGCAATTTTGTAGGCAATCAAGTTAATGATCACTTTGAGAACTTCGAAGGGACCTACAAATCTAGGGGCTAGTTTGGATGACTTTCCAAACTTTATGGAACTCTTTTGAGGTTTGACTCTCAATTAAACTTTTTCTCCAACTGAGAATTGTCTTGGTATATGCTTGGCATCGGTATAACTTTTTTTTCTATCATTTGCTTCCACCAATATTTTCCTAATCAACTTGAATTGCTCCTCCATTTCTAATAACATTTTCAATCCAAGGCTAATCTTATCTTCTAGCTTATCCCAAATTATAGGAATTATTCACTTTCTTCCATATAATGCTTCAAATGGAGTCATCTTTATTATGGAATGAAAGGGAATTACTATATACAAATTCCACAAGTGGAAGATAATACTCCCACTTGTATTGTTGGTCCATGCAATACATCCTTAACAAATCTTCAAGTACTTGGTTTACCCTTTCGGTCTGACCATTTGTCTTAGGGTGATAGGTTGAATTTATATCAAGTTGAATTCTAAGTGATGAAAATGGGGTCTGCCAAAACCTCAATGTCATGCACACATCTCTATCTGAGATGATCTTCTCAGAAACTTCATTCAATCTAAACGTGCTTCCTTGATAAACTTACAAGCTAGTATCCATACTCCATCTATTAAATTTCTAGGTATAAAATGGGCTACCTTGGTGAGTTTATCCACCACTACTAAAATAATATAATGTCTATTTTGAGACATGGGAAGACCTTGCACAAAGTCCATACTAATGGCTTGCCATTTCCACTCTGAAATTTCATGAGGATACCAAAGTCCCGTTGGTGATGATGTTCAACTTTTACCCCCTAGCATTCTAGACATCCTACTACAAATCTTGTAGTGCATTCTTTATTCCTTTCTAGAAATAAAGTGGTTTTACATCAAATAAGAGTTTTTGTAACTCTTGGGTGACCTGAATATGGTGTGGAATAAACCTCTGTCCACACAATATTTTTTAACACTTCAGAGTTTGGAACATACATTCTTCTCCTAAACCTTAAAAGTCCATCTAGTTCAAAATAGAACTCATCATAATTCAAATATTGAGGATTTATTGAAGGATTGCTTAACTTGCTCATAATATTCATCTCCCACAGACTTTTGTAAAGCTTGGTCTTTAAAATTTGAATGAATAGAGACCATTAAGGACATATGTCTCTTCTGAAACAAAGTGTCTGGTACTCAATTTTTTCCTTTGATATAACTTATCTCAAGGTCATAGTCGGATATCAATTCCAACCATCTTCTTTATCAATCATTGAGATGTGGTTGGGAGAATAAGTACTTAAGACCTTGATGGTATAACCTAAGCTCAAGAGGATTTCCCAACAAATAGTGTCACCACATTTGCAAAGCATGAACAATTGACACCATTTCTAGAACATGAGGAGCATAATTTTTCTCATACGACTTTAAATTTCTTGATTCATATGGTATAACTCACCCTTCTTGTATAAGCACACCACCTAGTCCTTTCCCTAAAGTATCATTGATTACAAAAAACTGGCCTTTCAGATTAGAAACTTTGAATATTGAAGTCGTAGTCAACTTCTCTTTAAGTTGTTTGAATGCCTCCTAGCATTTTTTCACCAATCAAAGAGTTTTCCTTTTCTTTGTAGAGAAGTGATGGGGTGGGAAATCTTAGAAAAGTTTGACATAGAATTTCTATAGTAGCTTTCTAACCCCATAAAACTATGCACTTCATGTACATTTTTTGGTGCTAGCCATTCAAGAATGACTTTGATCTTTGAAAGATCTACTACAATTCCTTATGCTGAAATTACATGACCCAAATATTGTACTTATTTTTGAAATAACACACATTTAGAGAGCTTCCCATACAATTTGTGTTCCCTCAGATGTAGAACAAACTATAGGTGCTGAAAATTTTCCTCCTCATTCTTAGAGTATATAAGAATGCCATCTAAAAATACAAGAAAAAATCTATCCAAGCAATCTTTGAAGACATATTCATTAAATTCATGAATGTAGTTGGGGCATTCGTAAGTCCAAATGGAAAGACTGTGAATTTGTAGTGTCCATACCTTTTTTTCAAAGTTGTTTTTTTGAATTTCTTTATCTTTCAATCTTAATTGATGATATCCAGATCATAAATTGATCTTTGAGAATACTGCTGCTCCACACATTTAATCAAAAGGATCATCAATACATGGTAAAGGATATTTATTCTTTTTCTTTTTCTTTACGATAATCTATGCATAAGTGGAAAGTACCATCCATTTTGACAAAGATTACTGGCGCTCCCCATGGTGAAATATTGGGTCTAATTAATCCTTTTGAAAATAGTTCTTACAACTAAGACTTTAGTTCCATCAACTCTGTAGTGGTCATATAGTATGGTGCTTTGGATATTAAATATGAACCATGAACTATATCAATGGAGAAATCAAAAGCTCTTTTCGGGGTAATCCAGGGAGTTTATCTGGAAAAACATCCTAAAATTCCTTAAGAAATAGATCATTCTCCATAACAAGTCCTCTTTGATCCTTAAGATCTTATTTTTCAATCCTTTGGAGTTTTTGAGACTCATAATACATCAAGTCATCTTTAAAGATAAACTCTTTAATTTCTTCTAGCTTCTCCATATTGATCACGAAGAGTTGACACCCTTTTTGCTTGGCCCTTTTGAGTTGCATAGTAGAGATCTATCTAATCTTAACTTCTCTTGGAGTACCTTGAATGAAGACCTTGTTTCCTAATCCCTCTAGACGTGCTCTATTGTTTTTTAAAAATAGTCTACTTTAGCCCTATGCCTCCACAACCAATTTATTCCTAAGAAAACATCATAGGTACCCTAAAGGTGCTACACATAGGTTCATCTCAATTGAAAAACTTGGAAGGTTAACTTTTGCATCAAATAGGCATTGCTCTACCTGAGATTTTTTTTGTTTAGCATATTCAATTGGCTAGGGTTTAGCCATAAATCCAACACTTCTAGGAAATTTATTTAACACTCTTGGTGCAATAAAACTTTATGTTGCACCAATATCAATTAATATTGAAATAGGAACTCTAAATAATGTACCTATTGTCTCTATAAGAGTATTTTGTTACTCCATTTGATGATTATCTAAGGTTGCATGAATCCTTTGTTGGAAGTTGCTTGCTAGGTAGGTAATGGGTTTCCTCATTTTTGAGCTCCTTGACTCTTGTTTGGGCACTAGTTCATATTGTGATTACCTCCACAAGAGAAACATCCTCCATGAGGTCCTCGCCTTTCAAAAGGCTTTCCTGAATTATCTCCATTCCTCCTAGGATTGTTGTTAATTTTCTTCTCTTTTTTGGACTCATTTTGATTATTTTGAAATCCCTTATCATTTGTCTTACTAACTTCTTACTTATCATTTTTCTTCTTAAAATATTGAGAAGATTGTGACTAATTATAATTCTTACGATTCTTCTCACGATAAGTAGAAATGGACTTCAGTTTTTGCTCTTGCTTAATATCTTTTTCAAATACTTAATCCATTGTTGTTGGACCATGAACATCGACTTCTCCTGCTATTTGGGCATTCAACCCCATGATAAAATTTCTAATTTGAAACCTTTCATCCTTTTTGCATTGGGGGATGTACTTTAAGATACATGTAAACTTCTCATAGTACTCAACCATAGGAAAGTCTCCTTGTCATAGTTTCTTAAAACCCATAAGCTTTTGGTTGAAAAAAAGTTGAGGTAACCACCTCTGCCTAAAGATGACTACAAATTGATCCCAAGTTAAGCTTAAAGAGCTTAACCCCAACTTCATCTTCTTATTCATCCACCAAGTGGATGCTTCTCTTGCTAGTTGATAGGAACTCCAAACTGCCTTATTCAATTCAGAGTAATTTCTTATCTCAAAGTATTTTTCCATCTCTGTGAGCCAAGCTTCTACAGCATCACCACTCACTGTTCCATCAAACTTAGGTAGCATTTCCTTTTTCATATTTCATGAAAATTCAAGAGCTAATTGATTCCTCTTTTCATATTTAGTTCTTGAATCAAAATGATTTTCCCCTTGCCCACTTTGAGTGGTGCGATTGTGCTTATTTTCATCTTCCCCTTCACGAGATGCCTCTTTTTCTCTTTCCAATTTACTTTGGCCCCTTACTTCCTACTCCAGGGTACCAATTGTTTTCTTTGTTTCATTCAACATGGTTAAAATTTAGTCCAATTTAGCCATTATATTTTTAGAATGGTTTGATACCTCCTAACTTCCTCCAAGATTAATTTGAGTTTGCACCATGTTTGATTTCTATTTTACATCTATAGTTCATTTTAAGTGTTTAATTAGATCCTCTAATTTTAGCATTGCATTTCAAACAATAAACATAATTTATAAAACTATCTAATCTTGATACACAAATTTGGTAAAATAGAAAAAACATTATTATATTATTATTCGATGGATTCTTAGTACATCCTTATTTAATACAAAACATCTATGACTTTATGTGACTACAAGTCGCTATCAAATAAAAGCATTTCTTTGGGTTCTTCTTTACCATCAAAATCTACAAAGACAAACTTGGAGGGTGGATGTACTCATAGGTACTCCTTCATCACCTCCTTTCCTATTTTTGGTGCATCGTGACCACAACCAAATGGCATATCATGATGTGCAGATGATTTACTCAATTTAACAAAGGGAAGAGGTACTATAGTCTTATTTTCCACCTTAATATGTTGTTTCCTTTCCAATTGAATACACTTAAGTGTGTTAGCAAGGGTTTCAAATTCAGAAATCCGTGCACCCCCTGAATAGTTGATATTCTCTTGGAGTTTTACCTCTAGAGATGATTCCTTTTTGGCCACTAGGCTAGGAAAGTTTTTGAGTACAAATTTCATTGCAATTTTCTGTGTTCTTCTTCATGTCATTCTAGTACAAGTACACTTTCAAACATTAGCTAATTGATAATGTTTGAGAAAAAATCCATAAGGAGCTCATAGGTCCATGTGTTGAACTCGGTTGCTTTGATACCATATGTAACATACTCAACTTTTAAAACAATAATTAATTTATGAATTACCATATAAGTAAATAATCGCATGCTAAAAATATGATAGTATTTTTTTTAACTTTCATATACCGTTCGTTAAACATGATCCATAATAAAAATGAATACTACAACTTGAATTTGTAATGTGATAATTATAATTTGGAAAAATAAGATAATCTTCTCTTTTATAATACATAGATGAATTGCATTTAAAGTAAACAAGTTTACAATACATAGTCAGTGTTACAAATTCTTCCATATCTAGAAATATGCATTTGTTTCACAAGTCTCAATGAAGTCATCTACAAGAGGGGGAGCATCACCGTATTTCCTTATCTCCAACCATAGACTGACAGTCCCCCACCCACCTTCCATCTAGAAGTGGCCCTACCCTTCACGGAGAGTATAGACAAAGGAATCCAATAAATAGATGTCATATAATTCCTAGTGTTGTTTCTTACATAACCAATCGGCCATACAAATTTAGATAACTTCTAACTAAGTATGATCAATCTAACTAGATATGCAATCTAGAACACTGTGAACCGACTAATGCAAGCAGAGACTTTTGCATTATTTTGAATAAAGTTTAAAAAAAACAAACACTTCCTTAGTAAATGTAATCATGAGTTCACACACCTCTAACTCGAGTTGGAAATGACCTTTCACTTAGGGTTTAACACATGGATGACTTGTTTTACTATTTGTCCAAATTTTGCACAAGGATTAAGATAAAAAAAAAATGTATAACTTTCTATGGTCAATAAGTGATTAAGGTCATAGAAACATATTCCTAACAATGAACATTTGTATTGCATACTCGCAATATCTCATACCTTGGCTATTGCCACTTATTCATAAGTTTTTGCATTTATTTCCAAGAGTGAAATACTCCTATTTTTATACACAATAATTTTAGAATTCTTTTGTAAGTTATAGTGTTTTTGAATAATGACACTGAATCAAGACACCTTGTCTATCTCATGAGTTCTTGTCAACTCATAACACAAGTAAAATAAAAAAAAAATTCACTAATAGTTTAAAATAACTTCTTCATAAATAATTCTAATTTCTCTATGTTTTCCTCTTCATTTTTCATACCAAAACACATTTTATAATGCTAATAAATGTACATATATTCCCAAATTCTTTTGCAAGAATAAGAACATAAATGTAGTGTTTAAACCTTTTAGTAACTCTCAATATTAATCTGATTTCTTTTAGTCAAAATATATCATTATAAGCTTCAAGCTTGTCATACAAATTTATAAATGTATTACAAAATATTATTTGCATGTTCTATTCATATCTCTATATATGTATACACATATATATTGGTCTACTTATTTACTTTCTTGAGTAAATAGAATAATTTATTCAACTTACCACAACAGGATAATAAAACTCTTCTCTGTTGTCTTATGCAGTCCTAATAGAGAATATAAATAATTTCATTTATAGGTATATAAAAATAAAACTATTTTATCTCTAATCCTTCAAAAATAATCAAATATATAAACTCATTAAATTTTCAAATATGACTCCTTTATGGACTTTAAGACCCTCTATGAGAATCACCTTTCTAAAATGGAGGCAAAGATTAATCAAACAAATGCAGATATCAAAAATTATTGCAGGTAAGTCACTATTCGGTCAAGAATAGTGTGGAGTCACTGGAGGTCTTATTTGGTAAGATTAGCCAGCTCAAGGAGGATCAGTTATACTTTGTGGAGATGTTGGAGAAAGACCAGTCTTCAAAGGGTAAGGGGAAGAAGGTCAAAAAAGATGAGGCAAAGGACCCGTGTACTAGAACCAGGAGAAACCTTAGGAAGACCTTTGAGGAGGAAAAACAAGAATTATTGAACATGGTCAAACTGCATCGCATCCAGGAGATCGAGGTGGCTAACACCTTGAAGAATATGAAATAGTGTCTTTTTCTGTGTTGTTTTCTATTTATGTTTCTTTGTTGTTGGGTCATTGTTTTTTGGTTGTTGGTTTGCTTTTGGCTACTGTTGATGCTTCAATGTCTTTCTCTTTGAGCAACTTTCCCTATTTTATGTTGTAAAGGGTTTCAAGTCCCTTCAAAACCTATTTTTCCAATATAATCAAAACTTTTCAAATATGAAACTTTATCTGCAAAATACCAAAAACAAAAGAATGAAAATAAATTTTGTGTTCATTTCTATATTAATACTATACCTTTTCACTTCTAGATGTTCAATGCACAACTACAACACTCATGTCAAGCTTCTCCAAGTAACCACAACTTGCTTATAGTCTGAAACTTTGCTCTTCCTTGTATGTATTCCACAATATAAACCTTAGCTTAACAATAAATTGAATTCTCGAAATATAAAACCTCAAGAACTGCCTACATCAAATGTAAATCTTAACCTTCTTCAATCACAAAGATCTCCAAAAACCTATGATTGCTCCTCTTTTTCCCCAACGTCGATGAGAATGAATAAAAAATAATAATCATAATTCTCTCTAAAACCTGAAACTTGTTCTCAACTTGTTCTGAATAACCACTTGTATGAAATCTCAATCGCATGTTCTTGGATACATTCCTAACTAGTTTGGTTAGTCGTCAATTCAAATTTAATAAAGAACATTTACCACAATAATTTTTTAAATTGGGTCTTAGAATAATTAGAATGTTAAGTATGAAATTGAGTACAATCATTGATGGTCTCCTTTTCCTTTAAGACTTGAATATATATGTCTTTCTCAATACACACATTTTTAACATGATGTTCTAAGTGATTAATAAGTAAGGATTAACCCATACTATCCATTGATGTTTCTGATGCTAATTCATACTTAAATAATGTTGATCATGACATCAAATGATTCACTAATCTAACATAATTGAACTTATCAAGGAGTCACAAAAGTTGTAGATGGGGTTGGACCTCACATATTTGACTTTGGTCATAAATGCAATCAAATCCAAGTCTTCATTTAGATGGAATCTCATTTCTCTTTTAAAATTGGTGCTCTCCCTTTTAGATAATTTGGAATCTTACACCATCAATCACATTTACAAGGAGACCAACATGAAGGTCGATGCATTCGCCAACTCTATAGTGACCAGGTCAGGAGAGATTATTGTCGAAGTGGAGGATCTAGCTAAGTTGGAGGTTTGATCTTCGTATTTTGTTCAAAGCATTTATAATCATTACTTTGCTCTACAAATGGCTTGGAAAATGGTACCTCAAGCATTTATCAAGGATTTTTTTCACTTCTCCTGATCATTTTTCTAATTTGGCTTTTCATTGTGAGCCTAATGAAACTCCAATTGAGCTTCTCTTCTCTCAACATTAAATGGATTTCCTTGGAAAGGTGACAGAGAAAAGACTTCAATGTGTGTTCAAAACTTGAAGCATCCTTATTTTATTTGTAGCACAATGGGTGCATAGTAATGATTTATTGTCATATGATCATAAATACAAAGTCAATATAGATATAGCTTCAAATTTTATCGCTTCTCTTTTTAGATTTGAGAGAGATGAAGGACATTGTGTATTCCTTGGTGAAGTCTTTGATCAAACAATAGTTTCTGGGAAATTGGGAGGAGACTCTAGAAGTTTCTTGATATGGAAATGGTGTCCTTCCCATAGATTTTTCTCGACTTATTACCAGAGGGGGCACATTAGATTAGTACCCCTTTATATATTCTTTGCAGACTCAGATGGTCTCTCAGGCAGATAAAAGGGAAGACTTCCTAAAACATGCCCTTGTTCTAGTCAAGCTAGTGGGTGTATTAGATTTGCTAGCCCTGGTTGGCAATTTGGGGGCTTAATAGGTCTTAAGTCTTTTAGCTGATATAGATAGAATTAGATAACTAGATTTATATACAAAATATATGTAACCATGAAGTTTTTTTTACTCCTTGGTTTTTGGCCTATTTTTGTTCGAGCTTGACTTGTATCAAAACTATGTAATTTCTTTTTTGATTTAACATGTATGGGAGCAACCCTCTGGTTGTAATTTATTGATCAATTTTTCTATAGCACATACACATATTGGTATAAATTTTACGGGTTTCTCTTTCCACATGCCCAGGGATACATTTATAGGCACAACTCATAATATTTCCTCTCCTTGTGTACCTCTAGTTATTTAATTTTATGAGAACATCCCAAATAGTAATTGTTATGGTCCAATTTGTTTTCGAGGTTTCTTCCATGTCATCAATGTGAGTGTATCCTCATTTTTCTAGCCAAATTTGTATTCAAAATTTTAATTGAACAAATCTTCATCCTTGAATTAAATTGAAGTTCAATTAACCTCATTACTTAAAAGAAGGAAAGGTTAGACTTATTATTTCTCTATGAAGTGTGAATGGTTATTATTTGATATTGTTTTATTGTTGTTAAAGATGCATTGCAAGATTTTTTTTCCTCTTTTATTTTATTGTACTTTGTTATTGGACCTAATCAACCCAATGACCTTGTATGTCTATTTTATGAAGTATTATATAGGAACGAGGTCCTTGCAATGTTATATAATATCATCAAATACTTGTGAGCCTATGAAAAGGTGATGTATATTGGAATTCTCTAAATGACCATCCTTCATTCATCTGTTGGGGCACAATGGGGCATCAAGTAATTTTTTTTTTTTTTGAGCAACATCAAGGCTTTGAAATAATGTAACAGGTACATTTTCTCAAAGAGAGGGAAAATGTAGATACCTAAAATTGTCCAAGCGTATCACACATCTCGATTTCACTTATTAACATCATTTTCCTCATTATCCCCTATCTCCTCCATTTAATTAAATAATTTCCTATTATTTGATTTAATTCGCTTTATTTCCCTATTAATTGAATAATTAATGTTATTGTTAGCTCTAATGATTTGCACCCAGGATGAGATAAAATACAGCCAATCATGAGTAACATGGGAATTTTTCTAGGGTTGTGGGTGACCCTGTAATAGAAAAATACCTCCAGAAAAGCTGGTTCTTATTGATTTTTTACCTAAAACTACTTGTCTTTTGAGGGGAAAGAGGTAAGAAACATGTAATACTGAAAATGAAAACTAAAAACCTTGATATGATAATGAATTACCTAAAACTGACTAATGACATGCAAACTTGATTCTATTTCACTTGAGTTAATAGATTAGCAGGAAACCTACATAACCATCTTTGTATATCATTCATAAAAGTGATTCATGAGAAGGTACTAACACAAGACTCTAAGAAAGAAAGGAATAATTTCATAACTTAAACCTTGTACTGCTTACACAACTCATAACCTGTAAAAATGGATATTCTCTTGCAAGAAAGGTACTTTTTTGAAGAAAAAAGAAATACAAGGAAAAATTCAAAATTTCACAAGTATATTGATCAACTTCAAAGGACATGTACACTAACAAGCAAGTGATGAGAAAGTAGACTGAATCTATTATAAAATTCTCAAGGAACTTACAGCTTGCATGAAAGCATGAGTTACAAAATTACAGTGAAAATTGAGGATGAACAATCTCCAGAACTTTGCCAATTTAGAACTGCCTCAAAAATGAGTTACAAAATGAATATATCCCAACACCAAGTGGTTGCATCAAAATAGGAGCCATAACCACCTTGGGTCGGATGCCCAAGAAAAGCCTAGAAAAAAGGCTCTAGATTTCCCCAAAACCCTCTCCAAAATGTGGAAAGGAATGATTTTGACCATAACCAACAATTAAAACTGCCAACAAGGTGCAATAATGGCCCTAGAAACATGGAAAGATGTTTCCAAACTGAAAAAGCTCTCCAATAGTCCCTCCACTTGTTTCTCTCCTACTCTTTTTTGCATTTAAGGATAACAAAATAACTTAAAAAGTTTTATAAATACACCTTGAAGTTACTTGTTTTACAAAAATAATAATGCAAAGAAAAAGTGATAAATGACCCCTAAAGCACGTACATCAGAGCTGAGGTGGCACAAGTTCAAAAGGAAATGGACTCCATGTTGGCACCTAAACAATGTTACAAACACATCAAAGGCACAAAATCCTCCTTAGACATACACCATTTTCCCTTAACACATGGTATACATTAGTCACAAATCAAATTAAAAAAATAATGGCATAAAATACCATATTTCCTCATATCGGCATATTTGGGTTATGTAAACCCTAATACAAAAACAAGTAAAAGAAAAGAATTTGCTTCATTCTTTCTCGAAACTTCCTGAGGAAGCTTCACTGCTGCTGAGGGTTTCAATGACTGCTCTCTAGAAATTTTGAGGAAGAAAAATTCAGCCACAGAGGCACAAAACCATGCACAAGTCAACAGAGAGCTTCGGGTAAGTCATTTTTCTTGAAACATTCTCACATTTTCTTTGATTTACTCTTTGCTTGTTTTGGAAATTTCTTTAGAAAAAACGCAAGTTTCTTTGTGATCTTCACAGATACCTTTTGAAATGGCTTAAGAAGCCACTATTACTTTGTATTGTGAAAGAGCACAAATTATTCTATGAGGCTTACGTGGGTTTCTTCCATTTTATTCTATTTTCCATAAGTATTGTTGTGGCCAATAACAAACTTCTAGTGTATTTCCCTTTCTCTCTCATTCATTTCCTTTTGTATTTTGAATCTTAATTTCTTCCCGTTTTTCCATGAAATTTGTATACCAACACCCCCACAGAAAAAGGTAAGCTTACTGTGAATTGAACTTTAGCTCGTAAGCTATGAGTTTCGCCTCTGCTCTTTGTAAATAGAAAGTTGTATTTGAACTTTGTTGTAGTAGAAGTTTGACTTGCACATATCATGATTCATAGCCAAGTTTTTGTCACTCGGGCTCCAAAGATTTCACAAGAAATTCATAATATGATGGCATTTTCTGTAGACCACTCTCTGGGACTTTTCATTGTACTTCTCTTGGCCGCACTAAGCTTGAGGAATGCATCTCATACAGAGATTTTTTTGCAGATTCTCTAGATACCTCTTCATTTAAAGGCTATTCTATGATATCTAATTGATTCTCTATGTGGGAAAGTTTATGTTTTAGCTCTTGTAGCATGTTGACACAAATCTTAAGTAGGTATTCTTCTTTGTCAGTCTTCATAACCGTGGCTGCATTCTGGTACCTTGAATATGCATCCTACAGGAACTTTCGAGGGCTATTGTTTCCTCTTACAGGCCATGGTTTTATCAAAAAACCCTATGCATTTTTTTATTCTAGGTTCATGATTACTTTGTATCTATTGTATCATTTCTATTTGGAGATCATTGAGAATGCATTACCCACACTTAGCACAGTTTTCACATTTCAAAGACCACTGTCATTGTCTTGAAACGAGCACCTTAAATCTATTTTACACTGCTTTTGTCCATGGATCCTCATGAGCACTTTACTAACACTTTTCGTTGAATCTTTATTTAATATGATTGCCATTGCTTTTTGATTTGTCTTAAGACTGCTACACTCAAAAATTGACATGAAATTCTAAGGCACATTTGGCAATAAATAAATGGCCATTTTCACTCCTTATTGATGCTTCTGTTGTAAGAAAAAGACAAAACCAGTCCTATTCTCCATGATGAAGTTTCCTTTATAGTCCTTAGTTCGAAAAACTATTTTTATTCATAAAAACTCTACCTCTAATTCATAGTGAATAAACTGAACAACTATATTCCATTCTTTAATCTCACTGTCATATGGCAGCCTATGATTATTCCTGAACCCTCTAGAGACTGTGAGTGCATCTTCTATGAAGTCCCTACCTACAACATTTGTTTGTGGATTGTCACTTTTGTTCCATTATAGGATTGCTACCTTGAAAATTTGACTATTCTTTTACAGAATGATCTTGCCTTTTCCTTTCATTACTATTATCTGTCCTATGAAAATACTGCCGATTGTTCACTAGTCTTGTTTATGGATGTCATGCAAATGCCTTGCAATTACCATTGTCCTATAAACTATCCACTAAGCACTCATTTCTGTAAGTTGTTCTGTCATGCCCTGTTGCCTCATAACATAATATTTTTGATGATTTTATGAAATGACTATCCTCATATGTTGATGAGACAACACTGAGTTGTTCCTGTAACTGCTCCTTGTACTTGGCCGTATTCTTCTACGATGAAAGATAAACAAGATACATATAAAATCCTTCCTATGCACTGTTGATGATTTAAACATCACCTTCAGCCATGTATGAATTGGAACAATTGTTTAATGCATATACTTTGATGGTTGCTTGTCATCATTTATGGAATGGAAGACATGGTCATTAATCTGTCATTGTCACATCATAATTGCAGTCTTATTGCAAATTTTTGACATGTAATTTGTGTTGAATGTACTTGAATATAACTGAAAGATTGTGCATAAACTATGAGTTGGGCTCAACCCTTTTGGGAGCCACATTTACTCCACTCATATTTAATCAAATAGACGTTTGTACTTGTGGTTGTACATGAAACAAATAGTTAGAAAAAACATGACATGTTTTAGATGTATTTGATCATTCTTTTCTCTCTCTTCTCTGAACATGAGAGACTTATAGCTTGTCTGATGCATGCAAAGAATAGTCTATACATTGGTGGGTGGATGTGTGTGTAGGGTTGGAGACTGTTATTGTTTAGAGCTCTGCTCTAACCATTGCAATTCTTTCAAATGCAGGATATGAAGACTGAGAGTTGCAGAGGACACAAAACAAGCAATCTAGAGTTGAGGATCATGCAGGACGATGGGCTTAAACCAATCATCAGGCAATGATTGGCCTTTCTCTCTATATATGCATCTTTATTTTTTCAATCCATTCTTGTATATATTATATTTTGTGCACATTGGACAAGCTATATCTCACGGCTTGTGTGAGATAGATTTTAACTTTTGAATCAATAAAAATTTTCTTTCAGCAATGTTTTGTGTGAATCTTTTCAATATTGTATACATCTGTATAAATGCAACAATCCATTACTGAAAATAAAAGCTTCTTGATTCTTATGTTTATACACCTGGATGCAATAAAGGGAAGACTAATATGAAATGCACCTCATTTTTTTTGGTTTACAAATACTTAAAACTCACTTAACTTGATCTAAAATAAAAATGAGTTACAATGATTTGATTAATTCATCATTTTCTCATTAATTCCCCTTTTGATTAAATAATTCCAATTATCATAATTAAATTTCTTCTATCCCACTTGATTAAATAATTTCCAATTATTTAATTAAAATCTTAATTCCTCTCATCCTCACAATTAAATAATTTTCATAATATATTTAATTGACTAATTTTCCTCCAACCCTCCAACTTGCACACAAAATATTCCATTTTCAAAAAGAGAATATTCCTAATTCAAATTCAAATATATTCTTCCCTTCAATTCAAAATATCTTCAACCAATTTTCCATGAAAATAGTGATATTTTGGGCTCTCATAGATTCTCATCCCTTCATCTCCTTGATTTCCTCTCATCCATTGATCCTCAAATTCAATATTGATCGTCAATCAAAACTCTTGAAATCTATAAAATAAGTCTTTCAATCATGAAAATCATTCACAATTTTCATAAGCAACACTCTCTTGAATCCTTGAGCCAATCTTGAGCATTTGAGAACCTATTTTGTGAATCACATCAATCAAGCTTTGAAATCATGGATTATGCATAATTTGAGCAATCCACATCACAAATTGTCATCAATCCACAATGGGATTGAAGGTTTTCATTGTTTATTTAGTTTAATTTATTTGAATTTGCATTTCATTACTTTAGATAAAAATTTGAAGTTTTTGCAAACTAATTTCATTGAGTATGGGTTTGTATAATCTTAATCTTGTATGTATTTAATGCTTTTAGACTCTAATGGCTTCAATTATGTTTTCTAACCATCACTCGTATTTCCCTTACAATAGAAGTACACATGTCTGCATATGTTTGGTAGTGAGGGAAACTAGGGTTTCTTTCCCAGTTGTGTGCCCTATCTTCCTCTGGCACCTAACAGATGAATAAAAGGCACTTTTATGCTCATTGTATGGGTTATTCCTAGAGTTCTCTATAGATACTCATGCAAATTTTGTACCTCTACTATTGTAACTCAACCTATGCCTATGTATTAAAGAAATTTATTGCCTTTTACCTCCTCTTTGTTCATGTATACTATTTAAATCTTATTAGCACTATACATGTTTAATGTTTATCATATTGATTAGGGTTTACATGTGCTAATTTATTGCAAGTGTTGATTGTGGGTTATTTTTTCCCCTATTGGTATCCTATAGGCCCTAACAGTCATGTTTACTTTGTTAAGTTGGTAAAATAGAGAGTTGTGTATGTTTCCTTAGTGATTTTGTTGATTTTGTATGCAAATATGAGGTAGGAAGAAACATATGATTTTTGTGCATCACCACCATTTTAGTTTCTTATATTCTCTAATTTTCCTCCTACAAGTTGATAGAATAGGATTAGATTATGGTTTATTCAGTGTTGAGTTGGATCAACACCTCTGCATCTAGATTAGAGAGGAGGTTGACCTCTAGAGATCTAACCTCATTTATAATGTCTTCGAATGCTAGATATATCTTCAGTAGGGTGCAATTTCATGTCATAATAATGGACTAGAGTGATACATGAGAAAAATGGTTACACCCTAATAGTGATGTGCTTTTCACACTCAAATTTACCTTAGTGATTCACTAATTTAGTTAATTCAATTGATTATACTTTGCAAGCTTTAGAATGTTAAATTTGTTAAACTCCACAAAGAGGGCATGTGGCCAACTCTGGTTGGTCTAACATCCTTTCCTTGGGATCCTAATTTTTCTTGGGCATCTCAAACTCTTAAGGTATTCCCTATAGATGTAAATTATTCCTACTACCTAGAGGATTTTATAAATTTTGATTGAATCAACTTCTTCAATTTTAGAATCCACTAGATAAATGCTCCTAGTTGTTTTTGATAAGGTAAGCAGGGTTTTAAAAGGGCCCAAAACCTTGTACATAGAAACAAAACGAAATTTCCAAGCACTAAAGTCTCAAACTTTTCCAACAAAGCAGAGAAGTAGAAACATCGAAAACACTACAGAATCACAATAGACTAACAACCAAAAATTGGCACCAAATACTAGGGGAAACATAACATGTAGAAGAAATAACAGTCCTAAGTCAAAGATAGAGAAACATCAAAGGCCTTTAGCCAAAAACTTAAACCCAAAACACAGGGGCCAAGAGCACAAAAAACCACCTAAAACAACCAAGTAACAAACCACCTGCAGCAACTGGACTGCAGCAAACCTTCCGCTCAAATTTGGAAAAATTGAGCCTAACAGATTCCCACCAAAAGATGGGTAAGAATCACAAGTTGTTGTGGAGAAATGTTCTTAAAACTGCACCATCCAACTAGACACCAACCCCAAAACCACCTCAAAAGGATAGGGGTCCTCTCTATAGGAGAGCAAGAAGTGGGGACCAAAACTACCAAAGACACCTCCCTCATGTGCAAGCACGCTCCACCTTAATAGGAACCAGTAGAAGAGAGAAGCACTTCCCACCATTTCTACAACCTCCAACTCCACCTCAATAGGATAAGGCTCCACCTTAATATGAGCAATATTCACCTAGATATTGAATACAACATTTGTAGAACATGGTAGCAAGCAAGAATTCCAGTAGAAAAGGAAAACACCTCCTCCTTTGGCATCTAGAAGGATAGAAACAAAGGGAAGGAAAACAACCTCCCAACCAACATAATCGACCCAAACCACCGTAAATCCAGTAGCTCCTTCCTCAAAAAAATAACCTTCCACCCCAAGTGGTAACCAACAAACCTAGAACCTAGAACAAAAAAAAATATCCTCCAAAAGAATGGAAATCGTCACTAAAAAAACCACCAGCCAAGCACAAGCCTTGGCCCAAAAATAGTCCATACCCTTGCACAAACTAACTAGAAAGCAAAGCAATGCCTCCTTCACGAGACAAGCCTAGAAAAGAAGGGCCTTCACAAAGAAGTTTATCAATGTTTCAACAACCACCACAAACAAGGCACATAGGCCACAAGGGTAGGGGAAAACCGAGCCCAAGACAAGCACCCAACACAGCTCCAAGATGCAGCAGAAAAATGGTAGATATATCATAACAAGAACAAAACCTCCCTCCAACAAGAGAGCCAAGCAAAGTCCCACCACCAAGGAAGTGTGGATCAGAGCCAGACGGCCAAAGAAACACACAGCAACCTAGAACTTAAACCCAAGAGGTGCAAAAGCAACAAGCTAGCACCCGTGAAACACCAACAAGGGGTGAGGAGGAAGCTCAAACCCCAGACACTCAATAGCCAATAGAAACCTGGAAGGGGTCAACAAATAGAGGAGGCCATGAGCAAGCACCAAAAAAACACCATCTTCAACCTCAAAGACATCCTCACTGTCTCTAGAAGAACAGCAGCACACAAGAAAACTAGATCTAAAAGCCACCTCAAAGAGCAAGGGATAGAGATAAAGCAAGCATAGAGAAAGCAAGCACTTGAGAGTCCCTTACCACACAACAGAAATGAGGTCATTGGAAAAGAATAGCAGTGAAACCAAAATCCACCAAGCAACAACTACCCAACCAACCACCGACAGGCCAACATCAAAGGAAAGAAAAAACTTTGATCCATTGCAGGAAGAAGGCATGAAGGAGGGCAACACACCAGGAAACACAAAGGCATCCACCCCCCGACACATGCAATGAGCATACCAAAAACCATCGCCCAAAGAAGACAAAGGGCGGCCAGCAAGGAGCACAAACAAACTGCACGACTCCGCATCTACCAGTAGCCAAGCAACATCCCTGTCATCCTTAGAGTCGAACTCGTCCTCCTCTACAAAACCAAAGGATTTTAAAATCTCTAAATGGCTATTTTTCCCACTCCTGCACACCTCCATTTGTTTAGAGGATTATAAATGCTCCTAGTTGTTCTTTGGTGGATGTGAAAACATTATGAACTCAAACATACCTAGTCATTTAGGTTCTATATTTCACTAGTCATTATTTTTCAAGGGTCGTGTAGACTCAAACCTTACTCTAAATAGGATATAATTTTTTTTAATTCTCAAAATAACAAATAACTACCTCTAAGTAACCCCATGGATGTGAGATTCATTTAAGATAGTATATCCAAATTCAATTCCAAACTTTAAATGACAAAAATATTTGAGGTTTCCTATAAATATGAGATTCCTCTTAAGATTTATCTACTCATCTTCCTATTCTAGATTCAAAGGGGTGACTATGGTGGAGGCATTGATCATCATATTGCTAACATGCATGGCATGTTCCAACTAGTCTATCACACTAAAAATTCTCAAGGTAATTGGTGAGACTTTTCCCCCAACATTTCACCCTACTGCATAAAAAAAATTTAGTGTCATGTTTCTTATGAGCCTATCTTCATAAATTTTCATGGATGTGAAGTCTAATTAAGGTAAATTTTATACCAATTTTTGGTCCCAATTTTTGTAAACCATGTTTTTTGGTCACAAATATTACGATGACCTTTTACATCCTTCATTATGTTTTATTTCCCTAAAATGATAATTTAATTAAGATATTTAAGTTATGGTTCTTTTATCATTGTGTTCTAGTTATGTTTCGTTTGTGCTTGTGTATGGTTATCATTCAACTATGACACACTCCACATAAGACCAAGCTCAAACTTAGAGTATCTTTGTTTTCTCCTTTCACCTTTCCTAATTCATCACATGCAATCAATTTGTATTCATCTAGGGAATCAATGTGTGCCTTTCTAGGGATATTCCATGTGGATATGAACACAATATGTATGAGAACCATGATTTTGAATACTTAAGAGCTACATGATAATCATATGTGTTGTGAGACCAATGGGATGAAAAGTATGTTTTTAATAATACACGTGTTGATTGTCATATAAAAAAATATATTTTGAATCTAGTCCATATGTTGAAGATTGTTTTATAGATATGTTTTTGGGAAAATTCATGGTCATTTGATCCTATGTAAAGTTATTAAATGTGTTTAGATCAAAATATACTAAATAAACAATGTTATAGGCCTATGTTACCTCAATCAAATGCGTTACATGGTTATAAACATGTAAAATGATATTTCCTTCTATTATATCATGTTAGTAATGTACGAGTATATAATAAAATCATCCTACAACTATAAATCCAATATGTGTAAGAGAGTGATTAAGTTATTTTAATCATATGGCCTATTCATTCCATCATTATATAATGAGAAAATTACAATTAGATAACATGTTATCTTTCTTACTAAATCAAAAAGCATGTGTGAGAGAGAGGGGGAGGGAGAGAGATCATATAACCTATTTATTTAATTGTTATATATAGATAATTTACAAGGAGATAGATTATGGCTTTTGTGTGTGCTAATTAGTACATTTTTAAAAATTATGTGTGTGTTGTGAATGGTTATTGAACACATTTTTATTTAAATCTTGGTATAATCTATTAATGGGGTATAGAGAGATATATAGAAATCATATATGCATATATCATATTTGTTTAATCATTATCCAATACATAAATTATAAGGATACAATACATGGATTTTATTGTGCTAATTATTCCATTTTTTAAGGATTGTGTGTATTCTTGAAATGGTTATTAAACATAATTTAACTTTCAAGTGAGAAAATACTTGTAGAAGCTATAAATGGAATCTAGAGAGAGAATCATATAAACATATACCCTACTCATTTTTATTCTTTTGATGAATAGGTAGCTATCTATATTAATTCAAATATAAAGATACATATTCACAAAAAAAGGTGGGTGGTAAAAAGGCACACCCCAAGAGTCAAATGGGAAATGCCCAAAAAAAACAACCAATCACATGGGCTAAGCCTAGAAGTCCAAAATTACAAAGTAAATAAAAAGGCCATTAAGCGGCCAGAGCAGTGCCAGTAGAGCCAGGAGGGTCTCTGTCATCCAAATTTTTCCCCCATACATCAGCGGGGTCTGGAGTGACATCAGGAGGAGGACCCCAACCATCATCAACATTTTTTTTCTCTTTATCTTCTTCCTCACGCTGGGGTGAGATTACAAGCGCCAGACATGGAAATGTTTTACCAGTGGCTGGCCAACCAGAGCCAAAAGTAGGAGGGTCATTAGAGGGCCACTCAAAACCACCACCGCCGCTCCTCGAAGCACCGCCAGAAGGCCACCCCTAGCTAGCCCGCGGCAGAGGAGAATGGTTTCGACGAGGACTACGAGAATCCTACCGAGGTGAGGGTTGGGAACGGGGACGCACAGAGCCACTCCACTGCCAGCCCCTGGAGGGCGACTGGCCACGGGAAGAGGTGGGTGAAACAGGGACTTGAGCAACAGTACAAGGGGCATTACCCCAGTGGTCTAGGAGAACCTGAAGATGAGCAACCTCAAGTGCAACTTTGTTAGCTTGCACTTGAACTTGTAAAAGCACATTAGAGAAAATCATAGCTTTAGCATATAAAGATACATGAATATCCATTTGAATATGTGAAAAAATGCAAGCATTTATGTCTTTCCAAATATTGAAGAGAATTTCCACCCTAAAAGTGTGCCAAAGTTGGGTGAATTTTTCAAGAAATCTGGGAGAATCTCCTAGCAACACCATATGCCAGGAGAAAGGTTTTGGCCTAAAGGGCCAAAAAAAGTCATGAATCCAAGTCCAAAGCTACTGGGCTCTGGGAAAAAACCAAAAAAGATGCTTAAAATTCTCAGCTTGCCCACAAAAAGGGCAACGAGGGTCCTAGAGCCCCAGGTGAACTAGCAGAGAACCCACAGGCAAGCCCTAGAAAAGAATACACCAGCCAAAGTGGGAAAGTTTCGGCTCAACACTTGTAGACCAAGTGGCAGCAAATATTTTACGTCAGACATGAGTGAGAGATTAAAGAAGCCACCTCTGGTTCAAACTCTAAATCATAGAAAAATGTGGTGAAAGCCACCTGTAACCAAGCCGAGGCTTGTAGTTCCTGAAAGGGGTGTCTGGATGCCACTTCCAGTCTTTCCACCAAGGTTTTGTCCCATGAATTCCAACTTTATGAAGCATTTCAGTAGGAATTGCATTCACCAGACCATCATAAGTAGCACAGTCCTAGTTATGAAGCCTGTATTGGGCACGAAAAACTTCCCATGACATAATACGCATGGTGGGTCTATGAAAGATCTTTTGCAGGATTTGGATACCCTTTTTGTGAAATCTGAGCACCTTAAGCCTAGGCGACTTAGCCAACGACTGACCATTGCAAGCAAAAAGAGGCGACCACCAAATATTGTGCTGGTTGAGAGAGAGCCCATCTCAAAAACTAGATCCAGCCCAATGGAGCTAGGGTTTGACAGCTTCCCAGGCCCGCCAGATGCTTTTGGCCACAAATGTACCAAGAATTTAGATTGGTTCTTCCATAACTAGAAGGGTTTGAAATCCAACCCCCTTCTAGGCAGGTCTATGGACAGGGAAGCCAAATTGAATACTATGCCTGAGAAGAATTTTCTAGGCCTCGTCCCCAGTAAGGGTACGAATAACCGATTTAACACACAGAGTAGTCCCTTGTCGTTGAGCAGACAATAACCCAAGACCTCCCGAGTCTCTGGGAAGGCAGCAGAATTCCCAAGCCACATGATGAAACCCTTTGTGAGATTCAGAGGAGGCCCAGAGAAAGTCACGAAGCAATTTCTCAAGCTTTCCGTAGGTAGTTTTGGAGGGGGCCCAACAAAAAGAATAATAAACATGGGTGGCTGCCAGAATTTTGGAACACACCTAGAATTTCCCTACCAAAAAGAGGGGCTTGGTAACCCAATAAGCAAGCTTTTGTTCAAATCTGGAGAGCATGACTTGCCAAAGCTCAACCAAATACTCCTGAAAGACAAAGGGAATTCCTAGAAACTGAAAAACTTCTCCAAGCCCAATCCACTTCCATCCATACTGTTGCAACCAAGGTAGAGAGGGTAAGATAGACTGTCGGTAACACAAAGTTTTATGCCACTGTATGGCAGAGTCGGAAGCAAGACAAAAGGTATTAAGACACTCAAGAGCCGCCGCAATGGAGTCTTCTTCCTCTAGAAGGGTGAGAAAGGAGTCATCAAAAAAATGGCCATTAACAAGCTGAGCCTAAGAGTTGGGCAGAGAAATGCCCTTGACCCGCTGCTGGGAAACCGCGTTGGCCAAGAGGTAACCAAAACCCTTGGCTGCAAGCACATACAAAGAGGGGGCAAGTGGGCACCCTTGCCAAATGGAACGAAAGAGTCCAAAGGCAGAGCATTGATGACCATTGATGGTGATACATGTTGAGGCATCCACAAAGAGCATTCAAACGGATTGAATGAAATTGGGCCCAAAACCCAAAGCTTGCAGCATAGAAAGAATAAATGACCATTCAATGCAGTCATATACCTTGGAAAAGTCAATTTTAATGAACACGGCTTTCTAGTTTGAACGTCTAGCCCATTCCATGCCTTCCAAAACAACAATAATATTATCCAAAATAAGTCTGGATTTGATGAACCCAGTTTGTTCCATGCGCACAATCTGAGGAAAAAGATGGCGGATTTTAAGAGCCAAAGCCTTGGCGATAATCTTGTAGGAGACATTAAGAAGTGTGATAGGTCTCTAGTTGCAAATGTCTTCTGGGTCTCCCAGCTTAGGTATGAATTTTATGTTACCTTTATTAATTAAGTTACCTAGAGAATTAGAATGAAAAACTTCTAAGTAAACTTGATGCAGATCATGCCCAATATAGTCCCACATGGCTTTGTAGAATTCATAGGGGAACCCATCAATTCTCGGGGCTTTGTTATCATCCATGGAGTAGACAACCTCTTTGAGATCATCAACTGATAACAGTTGATCACAAAAAAATTTCTAAGCTGAAGAAAGCTTATTTGGCACAACAACAAGACAATCCTGAAGGGCTTGTTGTCGCACAGGCATGACTTCCTATGCAGTGAAGACTTGCTCATAATGATACACAAAGGCCTGGAGAATATCAGGCAGCTCAGAAAGCACCTGAATGCCATTTTTTATTTTTTTAATGCCCAGGGATGAGTGCCTGGCATGCAGAGCCAAAAAAAACTCTTTGGAGGCACGATCGCCAACTTTTAGCCAATGTAACTGGGCTTTGATTTGTGCTCCTCTACCAGCATAGTTGTCAACAATTTGTTTCTTGTGCCTTAATTCCACCATCCTGACTTGCAATGATGGAGAAAAAGGGTTGGCCACCAAAGCCTCAAAAGTAGCACAAAATTCAATAGTGGTAGCCTCATAAGACCACCGGCGAAAAATAGCCAGCTGGCACCCATAAATGCGTAGAAATATAGCCATGTATATGATAGCCTTATTCCACCAAGAGATCCAGCCTGTATGACGAGATGGTTTGCAGTCCAAATTCTAGACTTTACGAATGTGGGCCAGGGTAGGCTTGTGGCAGAGTAAAGATGTATTTTTAAAAAAATGAGTTTTACACGTACGAGGTTGTCGAGTCTCCCATTCAATGCAAAAAGAAATGGGGAAGTGGTTTGACAGGGTCACATCCACTAACAACTTAACTAGGAGAGAGGAGTTGTCAAATGAGAAAAAAGATTGTGCCGAGATCATGGCATGATCAAGGCATTTAAATATTATGTCAGAACCAGCTTTGTAATTACACCAAGTGTTCCAAAGAGAATGAGAATGGTGGCAGCCAATATTGGAATCAAAAAGCCCCAATTTATTGCGCATGTAAAACCACGCCTCCCTTTCCCCAGCTGTCCATTTGAATGGAAAAGTGCCATCTTTGTTAGATGCCATTTCTACCATGTTGAAGTCCCCATAGAGTAACCAGGTAGCAACTGGTAAAGAATCAACAATCCAACGCCAGAGTAAAGAGCGTTTCACAACATCATTAGAAGCATAGACATTAATAATCCTAAAGGAATGACTATCAATGTTGAGAAGGATCTAGACGAGCCGATGAGTGGGATCAGACCCGTGGTCGACCATAGAGGAGTGCCACCATGGGGCGAAAAAGGTGACATCTCTGCCACGCCCAACATCATGGGTAGTACAAAACATTTTACTAGCTGGCCAAATAGAGCGATAAGCCACAACAAGCAAAAAACCAAAAATTTTAACTTCTTGGAGACAAAGTACTTCAACACCAGAGTACTTACACAAGGTATCCCTGACAAAATAATTTATGGAGAGGTCTGTCAGACCTTGAACATTCCATGAAAGGAACTTCATGAGTGAAACTCCATGTTTTTGAAACCTGATTCCTCTTCATTCAAAGAAGAGAAACAATTTTGCAAAAAAATTGGTGGAACTGATCCAATCTAGATGGATGGAGAGGACATCCTTCGATTTTCATGAACATATTCCCCTTCTTCCCTAGGACGGGAAGGATTGCGAGATCTCCTTTGAGCTCCCATCACAGGAGAAGAAACATTTAGTTGTGTTAACATGACAGCAGTCAACCGAGGTGTAGCCTTTGGCCTAGGCTGCTGTGAAACAAAATCAACTCCAATCGAAGCTTCTTTCCCCTTCACAAAAGGGTTTGAAACATCTTTCACTGGCTTAGACGTCATGGGACCTGACCCAGAACCAGTGGAATTATTATTTTAGTTTGTAACCGTAGTCTATTTCGCATCAGGTTTGGTAGCAAATGCAACCGTCGAACGAGGCTTTTCAGCATCTCATGGCAGAGAAGGTGTACAAGGCACTGCTAAAGGGCAATCCTTAATCTTGTGGTCTGTTGACTGACACCTATAGCACGTGTTGGGAAAATTAAAATATGTGACCTTTTGGGTGTGGCGAAGAGCTCCAATTTGGATATCAATGGAGTCTTTCAAATCTTTGGAAAGGTCCACTCCACACAAACCCTCTTCTGGGGTCAGGCCTGAAAGAACCTATCTGGCTCAATGCAAATAACCCTCCCTAGTGAGGAAGCTATACTATTCAAAAAAGGCACACAAGGCAAGGGTAGACCAAGGAATTCAATACAAACTGGGACCCACAACTTGGTGTCATCCGAGACAGCAAAATCACGGGTCCATGCCTGGAAAACTAACAAAGAAGATCGGACATACTAGAGCCCATGGGCTAAGATAGCCTGCACATGATTGACCTCCGCAAAGCGAAACAAAAAGAAACCCTTGGTTAAATTTTGGACCATATCAAGGCAGACCCCATGAGGGGCCTAAGCCTTGCTAACCCAATCTTTAAGCACACTTTTAGGGGGAGTTCTCCCAACAAAATACCCAACAAGGGTGTATTGCTTAGGCCATTGACAGGCAGTATCAAAATTTGGTAAAGGAAAAACCACATCAACTAGTGAATCAAAGCACTTACCTTGTGAAAGACTTTTAGAACAAATTTTTGGGGACGTTTGTTCAAAGGAGGAGCCATTGATTAAGGTTGTTGAACTGCTAACACTAGCAAGAACTGTTGGGTTAGAGTCAGTTAAAGGCGTATTAAAACAAAAAAACATAGTAAATGCGGCCGTACACACAAGAAAAGAGGGGCTTCCTTCGCAGGATGTGCAGTATGACGCAAGGGGGGCCAAGGGAGACTACAGAAAAAACTGACGTGGGAGATTTGATGACAACTTGTTCAAACTTTCATACCCTACTCATTTAATCATTAAACAATATAGAAATTACATGGAGAGATCATAAGGCTTTTCTTCTTCTAATTATTTCATTTTTAAGGATTATGTGCGCTCAAAATTTTTTATTAAACATATTTTCATTTTCTTGAGAAAATATTGGTAGAAGCCACTAATGGATTCTTGTACTCTTTTGAGGAAACCCTATATGATTTTATTTTTGTAGAAAATATTTTTTATGTTTGATTTCATGGCAATTTACATCTTTGATTTGATTCCATTATGAAAATTAACTATTTCTCTTTATCATATTCTATAAATTCCAGTGAGGTCCTCAACTTCTTTGATTTCAATGAAGATCTCCTCTTTAGAATAAATAAATATACCCTTGCTTCCAACCACGTTATTCTCATGAATTTCTAAGGAAAACCACTTCTCACACTTTGTTGTAAGGTATGCACATCATTTGTATAGATTTTTTTACATATTTTTTTACTTAATTGATCATATGTAGCATACTTTTCTTCCAACTTCCCAATTTACATCAAATATGGGAATACTATCTTGAAGAAAATTTGGATGGTCTAAAATCCCTTTCACTATGTTGAAGTCTTTAATTTTACCATTTAAATATTACTTCCTTGGTTTTTTATTTATTTCTTTACTATCTTTGCAAGAATGGGGTTTTTTAATATTCTAGTACAATTATTTTTTGCAGGTGAAATGTAAATGTAGTGGTTTTGGGATGATTCTTGGTAGATTTGTTTTCAATTTATGTATTAAGCTTGAATTTGTGAGGAATGGCATCAATTATCATTCTTGAATAGATCTCCCTAGTGGCATTGATCTTTATGATGTGATGAGATCATACAAAGGCCAAGATAACCACACCATCCTTCTTTATTTCCCAACATCAAAAGAGAGTAACTCTTCTCTCTTTTTTTTGTATTTGTGCCTAGCCTAACGATTACTTGGTTATAGAAATATTTAACAATAATTTTACTTGTCATATTAATTTCATTCTCATATTTAATATTATCTGATGTTTTGATAATATTATTCTCAATGTAATGCAACTATTTTTTATTTTTTATATTAAATATTAAACAAAAGTTTACATAGAACGATATAAGAGTAGGAAGAAGATGCCATGATCTTGGAAAATTAGACCAAACAGAAGAGAAAGCAGAGGCATTGAAGCCGATTACATAGGAGGTACAGTAAAATCCCCACAGATCTAAGAGGCATGCAAACCATTTACATAAGAAGAAACAAATAATGCGACAACCATCATACAAGAGAAAGCAAGAAGGAAACAGTACGAATCTAAGAGCACCGATGGGAGAAGCCCTTCAAGAGAAACCATGAATCTTGCAAAATCAGATAGGGTAAAGCCAAAAAGTCAATATCACAAAGAGCTAACATGATAACGAGTTAGCAGAAACAGAAGACCCAAGTGGAAAAGGACTTGATACCAAAAGATAAAAGGTGTAACTAGGATGCCAAAAGTGGAGAAGATTTTCAAGTGGATATTTACTCAAAGGAAGCCAAATCTACAGGTGGTAGAAAGAAAGGTTCATCTTGTGGCTCAAAAAAAGCATGTCTAATCAGTAAATGAACGCATCATACAACTCCTGAATCAAATCACACACAAAATTACAATATTGAGCCTGAAGCCTAAGAAGCCGAGAATCGAACTCTCTTGGGAAATCACTTAATAATCCATTAGCCATGGAGGAGAGAAGCAAAGTAAACCATCTATCAGAGAGTAAGTGTTGTCTGCAAAAAATACCTCCAACTATATTCGTGCCCTTAAGAATGTCATAATTCTCCAAAGTAGGTTGTAATGAGGAAAGTGGGAAGATGTGTGGAAGAAGATATGTACCTGCAAGAAACTTTACCATCTCCACACACCAAAGAACATCCATTAAGTTAGAGACAAAATGCAAAGCAACCTCATGCGGGTGAGTTGTCACATGAAGATCCAACCAATCATAACCAAGCACCAACTCAATTGCATCATGAACCTGTTTGCATTCTATTGCAAATGTTCGTCTTAGTTTTTCCAATGAGAAAATTGAACAATCTCGGACTTCATGAGTCTATGGAGGAACAAAAACTCTGAACAAGCTATCCATTAGTGCAACAAAGCCGGTAAAACAAGACCGATGAAAGATGTGAAGAGAATTCCACCAACTTTCCATGTTTGTAGAATGACAGAGCTGTCAAAACACAAATGACAAGACCTCACATGAAATTTCCATTAAGGAAGTTGAACTTCAATTATACCCCATAGAGGTGAGGAGGTAAATTACCATTAATTCTTGACAAAGCATGTACCTGAAAATACTTGAATGATTCCAGGTGCCAAGGCTTAGCACACTCATTGGAAAAGACAATATTTTCAAATCATATCACCAAATGCCTCTAAAATACATTGATTCCTCTAATGTTCATTGACGAGAGTAGCCTCCCATAAGTGGGAAAAAGAGGAGGATAGTTATTCTTTCCAATTTAGCCATATGTACTGGCAGCTGCCAGATGATAGAACCAATACCAAAGTCCTTATTAAGACATTAATTCCAATGCTTGAAAATTGTTGTGAATTCCTCAAGAATGTTTGTCATAAAGAAATGAGTTCATTGTGGTGGACACAGGTGAGGAGGGGGAACAGGTGTCAACCCCAAATGTTATGAGTGGAAGAAAATCACACGAGCATCAAGATGTGTGATTAGGTAAGCAAGTGTGAAATAAAAACCATGTACCAAATATAGTTGTCGTCAAGACAAAAACATCATATTCAAACTGTTAAATTCGAGCAAAAGAAGCCCGAGTTTTCAAAAAGATTTATAGATATTTGTACCCCCAACATGAATAACCATCATGAAAAATAGAAGGCATGAGAGAAGCAAGTCCCAACATGTACAACCATGGTGAAGGTAGATGGCATGATACAAGTACCAAGAAGAATATAACAAGTCATGTGTGATATGACTAATAGAAAATATTCCATTGCTGACTAGATAGAACCCCATATGAAATTTGAAAATGCTAAAAAATAGGAACAAGAACTGAAATTAACATTAGTTCTTGTAAAATAATTGAACACATTCCTCGATTGAATATTCTTTATAAGGAATAGCTTCATCAATTTCCTTATTTGCAAGGGTATCAACATACGAATTTTCTTCTCTATAGCAATGGGAAATCTGAATACTTGGAAATACCTCAAGTTGTTGCAAAATGAAGGAAATAATATAATACAAATGCCATGAATCAGAGCTTCTTCTCTTTAAAGCCTAAATTACAACCATTGAATCCCCTTCAATATAAAGAAAAGAAATGAAAAGTTTCTTAGCCAGATTCAGACCAATTTTCAATGAATTAAATTTAGCAACATTATTGGTGCAATCAAGGATTAGTTCAAAAGCAGCACCAATGAATCCCCATGCTAGTCCCTTAAGATTGCAGCTATGCCTAACTTACCCAGATTACCTCTCAAAGCCCCATCGAAATTTAATTTGACAAAGTTTCTAGGAGGGGGTGTCCAAGTTATAGAATTTTTGTTCACTACAAGGGCCTTGGTTGAAACTAATCTTGTTCTAGGAAGTCTAATCAATTGCCAATTCTTTAGAATGAATACATCCAAGGATGAATATGTTCCTTTTGAAATTTTGGTCTTGAATAAAATAGTTGTTGTCATCTCAAAGATGGAGATCTCAATTTTATGCAGGACTTGAAGCAGAGTGGAGGCTTTCTTTCTAAAGATTCTATTGTTTCTTTCAAGCCAAATGTTCCAAATGACTATAGAGGGGGTAATTTCCCAAATGCAGGACAAAGATGAAGAAGGAAAAACATAAGGCCAACTATTGAAGAGGCTAAGAATATAATTAGGAAGAGGGCTAGAACAACCAATTTTGTTCATAACCCAGGTCCAACAACGGTTGGTGAAATCACATCCAATTAGGAGGTGATCAGAAGATTCAAAAGCATTCCCACAGTAAACACAAGGAAATAAAGGTGTGATTCCCAATCTATCCAGTCTCATACCTGTAATAATTTTTTCTTTGATAGCAAGCCAAGCAAAGTCACCCACTTTTGGAAGAACATGTGAACCCCAACAAAGCTTAAAAGGCCAAGGATTGTCTATGTTTTGGCTAACCAATGAATTATATCCTTCTTTTACACTGTATTGACTAGATTTGGATTTTAGCCAAATAATCTCATCTTGTTTATTAGAAAGAAAAATCTATCTTTTCAGAAGTTCTGCTTGTAATGAACTCTTTTAAGAATGGGGAACTTGTAAAGATTCAAAATCCTTCCATTTAACTAGATTGGGGTTAGTCGGCTCAATCTCTAAGTAATCTCTTACTTTGTTACCCCAACGAGCTTTAAGAAGAGGTTCAATATGCTTCCAATTTCCAAGAGACCTAATAGGCTTATGGAAATTCCATGCATCTTCCTAGAAAAGGGCCTTCTCACCATTATTAATAACCCAAGAAAGGTGAGGAAGGATAATAGACCTACAAGAGGAGATGAAATTCCAAATCTTGGAACCTTGTGGCAAATTTTTTTGAGTAAATATCCTCTCTTTCAAGAGAATCTAAATATTTATGTTGCATGATTCGACACCATTTGATTTTAGGTTTTGTGCGGATTTTCCAAACAAGTTTAGCACCCAGAGCTTTATTTTAAAGAAAAATGTCATGCAAGCCTGCTCCACCTTGAGGCTTAGTATTACAAAGAGACTCCCATGTAAAAAGAGACAATTTCTTTTTTGAAGAGACATTTTCTAACCAAAGAAAATCTTTGAAAATCTTCTAAAGGGCACTACTTTTTCCTTTTGGAAGTTTCAATACCGACATTAAGTAAATTGGGAGAGAATATAAAATAGATTTGAGCAATACCAATTTCCCAACAAATTTTATCCATTTCGACTTTCAAAGTGAAATTCTGTTGGATATTGAAGAAATTATTTTGTCCCAAAAATCATATTTTTCTTTCCTTGAGAAAAAAGGAATGCCCAAATATTTTCATGGAAGGGAATCGCATTTAAATCCCCAAAAACTTTATAATCTGGGATTTGACTATGGAACTGACATTTAAGAAAAACATTTTCAATTTTTCAAAATTGTAATATTGGCCTCAATGCAAGCAATAATCAGTTAAAACCTTTTTTATTACTCTGGCCTCTTCCATAGTAGCCTGACCCAGAAGGAGAGTGCCATCTACAAAAAGTGAATGAGAAATTGAAGAAGGAAAAGGGAAAACAATTATACCTTTCCAAATACCCAAATTTTGAGCAGCAATGATAGATCTACTCAATCCTTCCACCATGAGGATGAATAGTGAGGGAGATAAAGGATCCCCTTGTCTCAGACCTTGTGTCGGAGCAAAGAATCCATGAGGAGTGCCATTCACTATAACAGAAAACCTAGCTCCATAAATGCAATAAAGAATCCATTTGCACCAACTAGAACTAAAGCCAATTTTTTTAAGGATGCCCATCATGAAATCCCAATTTACCTTATCGTATGATTTTAGCATATCTAGTTTAAGAACAACAGAGGATTTATCTAGCATGATTGAATGAAGAAACTCATGTGCCAAAATATCACCTTTAGGAGTATCTTTCCTGGGAACAAAGTCCCCTTGTTCTTCCAAAATAATTGAAGGAAGCAACTTTGCAAGTCTAGACACAATAGCTTTGGTAAATATCTTGTAAATTGAGTTGAAAAGGGCTATTGGTCGGAAGTCATTAAAGGAAGATGGATCGGTTTTTTTTGGAATAAGAGCAAGAAAGGTTGCATTTAAATCCTTTAAAATATTTATGTTCCTCCTTGACTCTTCCAATGCTGAAAGAATATCATGGCCCACAAAATCCCAGCATTTTTGAAAGAAAAGGATAGTAAAGTCATTTTTGCCTGGGGCCTTTTCAGCTTCCATCGAAAAAATCACTTTTTTAATTTCTTCCAAAGAAAATTTAGCCATCAAAAATTAATTATTTTCCTCAGATATTAATGAAGGAATATTATCTATAATCACATTATTCTCAAAATGTTTATGAACTGTAGTTGGAGATAAGAGCTTCTTAAAGAAATTTACTGCTTCTAATCCAATCTCCTTTTCCATACAAAGAAGCTCACTTGATGAGGATTGAATGGAGACAATTTTATTTGACTGTCATCTTAGTTTGGCTGAGGCATGAAAAAAATTTGTGTTTTTATCCCCCTCATGTAACCAGATCTCCCTAGACTTTTGTCTCGAATAGCTTTCTTCACGAGCAAGAATCTCTTCAAGTTTGACTTTTAATTCATTTTCTCTATTATAGAGGGTATTATCCATGCCTGATTTAATTACCACCTCATAAAGATCAAATAATTTTGATTCAACCCTCAATTTCTTAGAAAAAATATTTTTAAAATGATTTTTGTTTCAATCCTTTAACTTGTTTTTCAAATGTTGGAGTTTTTTAATAAGTTGGAACATCCTTGTTCCTTCAATCAAAGGACAATTTTGCCACCAGTCCTTAACTAGATTAATAAAATTAGCATCTCTAAACCACATTGCCTCTAGCTTAAAGAGGCTTTTAAGCATATCCCTATCATCAAATATCGAGAGAGAAATTGGGAAGTGATTAGAGCTAGCTAAGGCGTGAATGATCGAAGTGAAATCCCAGGAAGCATTTAACCAATTATCTAATAATAGAAAATGATCAAGCTATTCAACAATTTGAGAAAAATATTCTATTTTTTTGTCCAGGTGAAGGTGTCATTTTTGAAAGGATAGTCATATAAGTTATTGGTCACAATAAAATTATTGAAATCCTCCATAACTGTTGTTGGAGGTGTTATTCCTCCATTTTTTTCAGAAAGATTTTTTATGGCATTAAATTCCCCAGTAATAACTTTGAGATCATTTTTCCCTTTCACAAAGAAAGAAGAGAGATGTTTCCAAACACATCTCTTCCCTGTGGTGGAGCAAGGACCATATACATTTAGAATCCAAAAGGAGTTGTTTGTTCTTAAAAAAGTTGCCTTTTCCTTAATCTAGTTAGACAAAGATTCAAGCTTACCATTTTTACAGATTTTTTATTCCACAAAATCACAAGGCCTCCTGAGGCTCCCTTAGCTGGAGAAGCAGTAAGGTCCCAATTTTTCCAAGAGCCAAAAATATCAGAAGTAGAATGAAGAGATAATTTTGTTTCCTGTAAGATAATGATATCTGAGAAAGTGCCATAAATTTGACACTTAATTAAGTGTTGTTTGTTAGGGGTTTTTAGGCCCCTAACATTCCAAAATAGAATCCTCATTGTGCTCGATGAGAGATAACGTCTCTCCTCATTCTCAAATTTCTTTCTGAGGTTCTGCACCCCACAGTAGAATCATACTGGGAAACTTGAAGGGTCTGATGGGAGGGGCCCCTGTCTTCACCCTTCTTTCAAGATGAATGAAGGTTCATTTCTAGAGTTGATTGCAAACCAGCAGCTATTTCCAAATTAGTTCTCTCCTTGAGAGATTTACGCCCTCGCTTGCTCTTAGGTGTGATGAGAGCTTTGGTATCTGAATCTAATTGGGAAATTGGGGAAGAAGAGAAGGAATCTAGAGGGGTGGAAGAGCAAATGGAATGGGGGGAAAAAAGTATCCTTAGTAAAATCTAATTTTCTTTTTGAAGTTGGTTGTGAAATTGGAAGGGTAGGGGAATTGAGCTCAGGGGTGGATTCAACCAAGACTTCATCAGTGATTTCTTCAATAAGACCTTCCACAACTTTTAGCATTGCTTCATTCACAAAATTAATTAAATCATCATTTGAACAATTATGAAGATCCCCATAATGAGATATTTTGTTAATATGACAGGAAGAGCTATTGACTAGAGAAATGGTGTCATTAGCTTGGGTAGCCAGGGCCATTTTTCTCGTAGTCAGCATATTGAGCCTCCAAATGTACTCTAACAAAGCCATTCTAAAATATTTTTATAAATATAATTGTACAGAATTAAACTAGGGGAAATAAATTTTCCCATTGGACCTACTTAATCATCACAAACATATGTAACATATCTTCTACAATATAATTGACAAATTGTGTTTGTTCATCTCTCTCTTGATGCAAGATTTGTTGATGTTTAGTTTAGTCCCAAGAGTATTCTAGAAAGTGTTCTAAATTTTAGAAGTGATTAATGAATCTCTATATGATATGATTTTCTATACCACTCCATGGTTTACAACCATTTTTTTCACATAAATCTAAGAAATTTCAACTACATCTACCATATCTCTACTAGGTGAAAATTATATTACCTTGGTAAGTTAATATACCATAGCTAAAATTGTATTATTGTTGTACTAAGTCCTAGGATATTCTTGTTATAAAATACATGGATGCCACACTAAAGTTCCATTAAAGTATATTGTATGGATACAACAATATTATTTGATGATTATTTTCTATCTGCATGCATTAACAATCCATACACTTAGCTTAAATTTTTTTGACATCCTTCTTTATTTTAGGCCAATAGTAAAAAATTAAGCTCCATATACATTTTTCCTACTCCTAGATACATTGCATAAGAATTCTTGTGACCTCCTTGAAGGATAAAGCCCTTCAATTTTTATTATATTGGGATCACACAAATCAATACTTGTATCTTAAAAAACCACCCTTGATGGAATATTCACCATCTTGAATAATCTCTCTATACTCTCCATTGTTTAATTATGACATTTTTTTCTTTATATTCTCCTTTTTCTTTGTCTTAACACATGTCCATATACACAAATTATTCTAAACTACTGCCATGGAATTAACTTTTGGCCTCCTACTTAAAGCATATAATAGCTTGTTTTTCTTCCCTTAAATATATGATATCCCAAATTCATACTCAATAATTCCATCCATATTTATTTTTGCATTCAAAATAGGTTGAGTGAATAAGTATTTTAAACTTTGACGATTAGTCTCAAGATTAAATATCTGCACAATCAAATAATGCCTTCACATTTATAAAGAATTAAAAACAAATACAAGCTTTAAATAATGGGTTGGATAATTATATTCACCTTAAAATTTATTTACTCTTGCATAAATAATTCACTTAGCCCTTCCTTGGATGCATCTACACAAACAATGAAGTCCTTCTCCATGTCTAGTATCAATAGCATAGGTGTTCAAGTCAATCTCTATTTTATCTCCTTAAATGCCTCTTCATAATTTTCTTTCTAAAATAATAGATTTTTATTTTTTCAAGGAATTGGTTGGATTTAAGATCCATGAAGAATTCTCAATATATCTATGGTAATAACCTACTAACCCCAAAAATATCTAAAGCTCAAGGTCATTTTTGAACTTATTGACTAATTCAATATTGCTTTATTTTTTTCTCTCTCTATATAATATATTTAGAAATAATTTTGTCAAGATACTAGATCATTTTTTGAAGGAATAAGAACTTGGATAAGTTCATGCATAACTTGTTCTCTCAAAAGATATTGCAATACAATAAAAATATGCCCCTCATGTTCCTTTATATTTTATGAGTAGATTAAAATATCATATATAAACACAATGGTGAACTTGTCCACATATTTTTTTGAAGACATGACTCATGAGGTTCATGAATTCTACGATAGCATTGGATAATCTAAATGACACAACCACAAAGTCATAATGGCTACATCTAGCTTGGAAGTTAATCTTAAAATATCTTCCTCTTTTACCTACATTTGGTGATATCATAATCTCAAGTCTATCTATTAGAACACATTTGATACCTTCATTTGATCAAACAAATATACTTGTTATAAGGGGATTTATTTTTTATGGTACGTATATTTAACTCTTTGTAATCTATACACAACTATATATTGTCATCATTATTCTTCACAAAAAATAACTAGTTCTTCCCATGGTGATACAATCAACTTAATAAATCCCTTCTCCACTAGTATTTACATCTACATTTTCAATTCATTAAGTTTAAGTATAATATTTTTTATGGTTCTATTAACACTAGCTCAATTTCTAGTTTGAGATCAATAGTAAAATCAAATGCCTTATGAGTTAACAATCATGTCAAATCTTCTAAAATACATCTGTGTACTCTTGCAAGAGGGGATGATCCATTAAGGACATTTTTTTTATTTGCAACACTATTATGATTGCATATAATTGACACACACACCTAAACTCTCTTTAGATCTTAGTTGCAGAATGAGTTTTAATGAGATTGGTTGACTTATCCTTTGAATAACCATAAAATTTTCCTAATCACTTGGAAAAATTACTAATTTTTGTTGATATTTTTGATAGTAAGAGTTTATATTATATTAATTTTAAAAAGAAAGTACACCTGTCTGCTAAGCAGGAAACATCACCAACTAAACAAAACCTTGCAACTATCAAACTATTTGCATCCATTACAGAAGACATATTCAAAGCAAAATTTCTGCAAAATTGACATTACCATTGCCATAACCAAAGACACTAAACATGAATACCCCCATCAAACTATAACAAAATTTTGTGAAGAAAGGAAAGAACACAATTCACAGAAACCCATTGAGACTAGCAAAGGATGCAAAATCCTCCACCCATTCAAATCCACCAGTTGCCATTAACCCCAACAACTTTTTAAGGTACTCCACCGCCACAACCACAATCATTCGATGGTGTATGAGAACCGCATTGCTCAAATCCAAGAGGAACGGAAAGAATTTGACTGCCTCGTCTGAGTTTTGTAGGAGCTCCAAATTCATAGGATGCAGAATCCCCATACCAATTATCACCACTTTCAAAGTATCCTCCACACCACCCACCAAGTCTTTACAAAACAGTCGCACCAACAACTCCTTCACTTCCGCCTTTGGCACTCGGCCATCAAGCAAGGAAGCCAAAAAACATGAAAAAATATGAGCATTATCCCTCTTGTACTCATTCTGCTCAATGTGGCCTCTCTCCAAAACCATCTTTACTACTGCAACCACGAGAGGATCATTATTAAGAAAGACATGCTTTAACCTTTGGTCCGTTATCTCACAGAACGTAGCCTATCTAGTTTTTTCCCTCAGAGAAATTGGAGTGTCGGCTCTGAACCATGCTAGACCCTCCACCAAAATTGCAATTACAAATTTTGAACACCTAGCTAAAGCCATCCTCAGATGACTCTAGAATCCAAGCAAAGGCTCTCCACCAACTCTCCACCTTCCACAGCTCGCCCACACCAGAAAGCTAACTTTGCAACAAAACTGACACCTACAATCATAAATAGAGCCTATGGCAGCCAATCAATCCCAACTTCCCATGTGCCAAAAATTATTTCAATGCAAGGCAAGTTGTCCTTGCATGAACGATCTCGTCCTTCCTCACTTTCCCCGTATGCCAAGCTTTCCTTAGAAAATGTGCCCTTAACACTTATCCATCATTACAATAACTTGCCAAAACCAAGGAGATCAAGCACGTTCCCCACCTGCCACCTCCAATTTGGATGCTCCACGAGGATGCCACCTCACACACCAACAATGAGCCCTCTGCAAACATGGAGGGCCACCCACACATCTGCCCACTATCTTTACAACAAATATTTGTTTAACACCTTTCTGTCAGGGCCAACCACACCCATATTAGAAAGTTGATAAACTTCAATATTCCCTTCTCTCAAAACATGATTGATCATTACTTGTTCAAAACCTTCCAACTAGGATAGAGCAAGCTCTAATTTCTCGCCCAACTTCCAATTAAAAATTTGTTTCATCCTCAAGGAATTGATGACTAAGGTGGAATCCCCATCAATTACAACCTTATTCACGTTCAATTCTCTGCAAAGATTCAAGCCCAGGAGTAAGGCTTGAAATTCAGCTGCATTATTTGTCCTCTCAAGGAGAGTTGCTGCCAGTGACCCCAAAACAACCCCATTACTATCCCTCACAATACATCCTGCACCCAAGGGACCAGGATTACCTTTTGATGCTCCATAAAAATTCAATTTCACCCAACCCAAATCAAGAGGAAGCCAAACCACCTTACTATGCTCTTTTTTCATCACCACACCACCCAATCCCACAAAATTTGGTGCCTTGATGCCAAACTAGTTCTTCCTTATAGGAAAAATCCAAAAATGAGAAGTTACGCCCTTTGGGGTTCATCTCTTCTATCCTTTCATTAAAACACTCTACTATACAAGCCTCGATTTTACATTGCAATCTAGGAATTGACATTTGCTTATCCTGGAAAATCCTCCTCTTCCGCTCCTTCCAGACTTCCCATAAGATAATCGAGGGACTCAACAACCAAAGATCTTCAAACACAGAATGCTTCAAAGGAGAAGGCCAAGATTTCAACCATGTTAACAATTTATTTGGGAAATTCGTTCTCCACTGCAATTTGGCACATAACCATTACCAGATAGTCTGTGAAAATTGACAATTTAAAAATAAATGGTCCATGTTTCCTCAACACTCTTGCACAATGGACACCTAGAAGGACCATAAAATCCTAAATTTTCAAATCTGTCCCCAGTCAACAACCTACCCTGAGTTGCTTCCCAAGTGAAAATACCTGCCTTGGGAAGGCAAGCCTTATTCCAACATAAATGAGCCGGAAGATTTGATTCAACCATACTAGAAGAGGAAAGAATTGCTTAGTTGATCTTAGTTGAATATTCCTCATTGGCCAATGCATTCCATTAAATTTTATCTCTACCTTGCCTCCCTAAAACACATCTCCTCTTCAGGACTTTCTCAAAGGCTGCTACATCTTGAACCTCCAGACCTAACTGACTGGGAGATTTCCAACAGTAAAAACTGTCTTGAAGATTAGAAGGGTCTTCAAAGTAGTCCCTTAGCTTGTCACCCCAAACTTGTTTAGCTTTATCTTTGGCCCGAGAAAGAGAAGGATCATTTGCAAGAATTGGGAGTCCCTCCCAAGAATCCTCCCAAAATAGTGCCTCAATACCATCTTTAACCTCCCATGTTAAAAAATCCAAAATGATATCTCTCACACATTTGATGAAGTTCCAAATGCGAGAACCACTTGGGAGCGATCTAGCCATCAAGAAAAAATTTTCTTCATTATCCAAGTATTTGGCCCTTACAATTTTCACCCACTTTAACTCCAAATAGGAATGAATTTTCCAAGCTAATTTTTCCCCAAGAGCCTTATTCTGCAAAAGCAAAAATTTTAACTCCGCACCATCTTCATCCCTCCGTTCACACACTTTCTGCCACTTAAGTAAAGGAAACTTCTTCTTATCCCCACTCCCATCAAAAAAAAACCTTTCATTGATCTATTTAGGGATTTACTAGCACCCACCGACAATGGAAAACAAGATATCATGTAAATGGGAAGAGCCGCAATAACAAATTTTAACATTGTTAATCTTCTAGCCCAAGAGAGCTATCAAATCTTCCATGTGGAAATTTTCTCTTTCACCTTTTCTAGTAGAGAAATCCAATTTCTTCCATGTTGAGTGCCTTTAGCTAACAAAATTCCTAAGTATTTACATGGAAGCAAACCCTTTATGAACCCTAGGCACCTCAAAATCTGACCTTCCAACACACTACCTATATTGAAGAAGGCTTCTGACTTGACCGAATTCAACTCCTGACCCAAAGCAACAGAGAATTTATCCAGAATGCTCTTAAGCCTCCTATCTTCTCTAAGCAAGGTAGCCCCAAACAACATATTATCGCCTGTGAATTGTTGATGTGTAATAGAAGCAAGACAACTTGTGACCTGAAGGCCCTCTACCCAGCTAGTTCTTGCCTTATCTAGCCACCGACCCAAAGCTTCTGCTATAATTATAAACAAGAAAGGGGAGAGTGGATCTCCCTGCCTTAAGCCCCTCGAAGTTGTAAAAAAACCTTCTAGTGAACCATTTAATAAGACCGAGTACCATAGTCTAGCCACCCAACCAAACAACCAATCAAGCCATTCTTTTTGAAAGCCAAAAGCCTCCATTACTTTAAATAGAAAATGCCAATTGACCCTATCATAAGCTTTCTTTATATCCAATTTGAGCAAAATTGTTGGTTTCTTTGTCTTTTGTACTGAATGGATGACTTCTTAAGCAATAATTACCCCATCAAGGATCAACCTTCCAGGCACAAACCATGTTTGCTCCTCAGAAATGATATCAGGAAAAATTTTCTTGAGCCTATTTGCCACTGCCTTGGAAAGAATCTTGTATAAATTATTGCAAAGGGAGATGGGGAAAAATCCATTCCAAGATTTTGGCTTTTCTTTCTTTGGAATGAGTGCAATAAAATAATTATTTACCTCCCTTAGAATTTTTCGTGAACTTCTTGAGTCTTTCATTGCCTCTATGATCTCCACACCCACAAAATCCCAAAACTTATGGAAAAATAATATCAGGAAACCATCTGGCCCAAGGGCCTTCTCAGGGTGTAAACCACAAGCAGTTGCTTTAATTTCCTCTTTCGAGAAGCTAGCATTTAGTGCCTCCATTTGTGGACCAGAGACTAGAGCTGGAATATTCCCTAAAATTACATTCTAAGTTTCCAAATTGGATCCCTCCTAATCATTAAGAAGATTTCTAAAATACTCCACTGCTGAGTCTTTGATTTCTTGAGGTTCCTCCAGAAGGTGACCCTCAAAACCTTTTATGATTGCAATCTTGTTGATTTCTCGATGAACCTTGGTGGAGTTGTGAAAATATTTGGTATTCCTATCGCCCACTTTAAGCCAAATTTCCCTATATTTTTGCCTCCAAAATAATTCCTCCTTAGCCAAAAAATCATTTAATTTCAAGGTCAAGGCCTTCTCTTGCTCAAAACTATCATTGTCCATCCCTTGGCTAATGACAACTTCAATTAGACTTTCTAACTCATCCTTAGTCTTAATCCACTCCTCAAAGATATTTTTAAACTGGTCCTTATTCCACTGCCTTAATTGTTACTTGACATACTTCAATTTTTCCACTATATTAAACATCTTTGTTCCACTCAGATTGCATTCCAACCACCATTGTTTAATCAAATCTAAAATATTCTGATCTTTGAACCACATCAGTTCCACCTTAAATGGGCATCGAACTAGCCCCTTCTCCCCTTTGATTACCAATTGGCCAGGAAAGTGATCAGAGCCCACCCCTGCATTGATTTTGCTATCCATAGTGAAAGGGAAGGCACCCAAATTCCCTTTAAAGAAAAATATATCAAGCTTCTCCACAATTCTATAAAATTCTTTCCTTCTATTGGTCCAAGTAAAGCTTCCATTCCCAGTTTGCAACTCTACCAACGAATTTCTCTCCACAAAATGTTAAAAATCTTTTTATGATTGAAGAACTCTACTCACCCCCCCTTTTTTATCTGTAGGCCTTAAAATAGCACTGAAATCTCCCCCCATAATACAAAATTCTAACCCAAGATGGATAAGTAAATGATCTAGCTCATGCCACACGTTCCTTTTTTGTAAACAAGAAGAAGGACCATAAACATTAACAAGCAGAAAGTGAAGGTTAGAGATTAAACTCCTTACCTGGCAAGCCAACCAGTTTCGATTAGACTCGACTTCTTCCACTAATACCATTTGGGGATTCCAAATAGTAATCAAACCTCCCGACACCCCATCAACACCCACTCCTAGCCATTTCAAGTATTTCAACTTTTTGTTGAACTTGGTCAAATCCTGATCTTCAAGTTTAGTCTCTTGGAGAATAACTAATTCCACTTGACAAGCTTCAATATGGTGTCTTATTAGGCTCCATTTGTTAGGGGCATTGAGACCCCTAACATTCCGTGCGAGGAGCCTCATTGTTGTTCGAGAAGAGTCTCGCTCTTCCCTAATTTTATCATAAAGTCAATTTTATTTTGACCATTTGCTTCTCCACCCCATTTACATTTTTTTTGATTTGGAATTCTTCCCCATTTCTTATTCTCACCATAGTCTAGAGTGGTTTTAAACAAGTCCTTCTGAAAAATACCCAACTTAGTCCTTGTTGACTCCAACCTTAGAGTTGATTTCCTTTTCTTCCCAGATTGGGAGCCATTTCCTTCAGTGCAATTCGCTACTTCTTTAGTCTCCTAACCAAAGTGAATGTCTTCCAACATTTCCCCATCTTCAAAATCCTAGGCACCATTCTTAGCTACTTTAGCCAGCTCTACCAATTATTTTCCTACCTCAATCAAAGAGTTCAACTCCACATTTTGACAATCTTCCCCCAAAATTTCTAAAACCTTTGAGATCTTATCATCCAAAACTGAGTTTTTATGAGTGTCCTATTCTATCACATCTTCTTACATTGGCTCTACTACATGGGGAAAGGAATCATGTACCAAAGGCTTTGGCTGAGGAGCAGAAATATCCCAACCACTGTTAAGTTTCAACAAAGGAGAACTTTGTATCACCAATGGCTCTACCCCTCTAACAACCCCTGACTCCTTTTGTTTAATCTTAGCATTCACTTCTACCACAATCTTAATGAATGATGAAGAAGCCTCAGCCTCCCTTACTTTACCAGCTTTTAGAAGCATAGATCTACAGACCAAAGGTTGCACCAAAGAATGGTTGGTAAAAGAATCTACTTGAAGCTTCTGAACCCAACTCCCATAATCTGATATTAATTCAATTTCTTCATAAATATGCCACATCGAACTATTTTCTATACATATCCTCACATAGGTAGAAGCCTCCTTCACATCATTCTACTCTTCTGCACATACAAAGGTGCCTAGACGATTTCTAATCTCCTCTAAAATACTAGATTCCCAATATTTTGATCGTAGATTCGAGAGTCTATACCATTCCTACACTAACTCCATTACATGGCTTCAAGGATTAAAACCCACAACCCACCGATGTAGATAGAAGCTGCAACCATCAAGAACCCAAACCCCCTCAACGATCGTATCCCTTAGCTTTCTAGTCGAGCACATGACCAAAAATAACCCGTTTTGAAGAATTTTAAACTGTAGATCTGAACCCCAATGCTCCTTCCACCACTTAACTAAATAATCTCATTTCAAAGAGGCACCATACCATTTCGAAATCATCCCTAGGTTTTCTAGCCACAACACCTTTGCTTGTAGCTTTATGAAACTAAAAACCAAAGAAGCCCGACCTCCCGATATCATTTTTCCTCCCACAAAGGTTGCAACTTGAGTATTTCTAGACTCTGAATCTTCCCTCACCTCCTCCCATTCCATCTATGGTTGTTTTTGTTGCCAAACAGTTTTAGAATTATTTGGATGATGATTAGGGTTTTGACCCCTGCCTTCTTGATCCTCCATCCTTGGAAAACCACCATTCCCTTTATCACCTATGTCTTGTTGATGAGGCCATCTAAACTCTTCATTCCTGTAAGCACCTCTTCCATTACAACCTTTGGATCTAGGCCCTCCCCGATGTTGGCCACAAACCCCAAAATATTTTCCCTCCTCAACTTGTAATAGACGGTTGTTCAAACGAGGTCTTTCCCATCTATCTGAGTGCCAAATATCATCAATATTTTCCTATCTGTGCTCACCCCTACCATCCAACCCACACTCTTTCCTTCACCCTATTACTGATTGTTGCAGACCTCTGAAACCACGCGCCATGAAAGAGATTTTTTTTTTCAATTAGTGTTTGATATTTTATTTTAAGTATATGTTTCTCAAGCCAATATATTCCTACCATAAGATCATAAGGACCTAATTGGGTGATAAGATGACATTTTATTTTTTGAAGGTCCAATTTAAGGAGACAATATTTATATTGGTTATCAAATACTTTTCCAATACTTTAGGATAATTCTATAATACCCAAGTTAGCAAAAAGTAAGCTACTTATCTCAAATTTTATAATAAAAGATATGGGTATAAAGATGCCAAATGTACCCAAGTAAATTAAAACACATATAGGCTTAGTTCTTGTCATATACAATAATTCTATCATATGATGTTTTGGTGCTTAGATAACCATCTCTCTATGGATGGAAAATGAATATTATGGTTTAGCTATGTGTTCATTTTCAAAGAATATTTTCCCATTACCTTTAGCTACATTTTTTGAGGAAAAATTCATTCATAATGGGATACTCCATAATTAATACACGAGATTGATGTGACATTTCATATATTACTTGGTCTTGTCAAATTATCTATTTGATTTTGATTACTCAAACCTTAAAATTATTGGCTTGTTGAGAGGATTTCATTCTAAAAAAATTGTTGTTCCTCCCTTTAATTATATGGGAAACTCATCATTTAGACTTCGCAATGATCTTCCACACTCACATCACACACACACACACACACACACTAATTCACATCTATTTATTTACACTTATCTCTTTGTACATCTTTCATCAACAACTCATCATGTATTTATACCATCTTAAACTTTGAAACATATCCAAACCTGGCCATCCATCATTAAATTAAAATTAAGACAGTGCCAAAACATCCTAGGGTAGAATTAGAATGATGGTGACCCAAACACATGCTTGATGAGGACCCAAATAGGTCCCAACACACTTTATCAACTTCGAAGGTAGTGTTCACACAAGGTTAGCCAAACCAATATAAAACACATAGAACAATTAAGCACATGCAACCCTTAGCATGATCAAATCCTTCCTGACACCAAAATTATCTTCAACATGATCATAACAACTTAATTCTAGAATTGCAAGTCATAAGACTTAACCAAAAGGAAATCTGGACCAACAACATTTCTCCCAGAGCTCAACTAGAAACATAGAAAACCACAATTCACAATTGGTGAACATAATTCACATTGTTCAATGAATCAAAAGCCAAAAATTTGGATATAGTAGCTTCCAACAACCATGATCAACATATCTGAACCACACAACCATAGAAGCAAAACCCGAAGCAACCACTAAACACCTGCAATCTTTTTTCATTACAATTTTCTCAATATCCTCAACATATGCAATAAATAACCTGCATCCATGACATCAATGACAACATCAACTAGTTGATAACCAATTGACAAATTAACATCAATGACAACACCTTCATTCTTGCAACACCCTATATATCCCCTCACCCTCCCTCTCTCTACCTACCTCTCCCTCTATCCCTCCCACCTTACCTCTCCCTCTATCTCTGTCTTTACTTCTCTTTATCCCTCATCTCCATCCTCCTCTCTTTCTTTCTACCTTTTCCTATATCACTCCCACCATAGCTCTCAATCTTGATGCAGGAGCATCCTAGGTGAAAGTAAGATCAACATCAACCAAAAAAGGAGTGATTTTAATTTAATTTTAATAATTTTATGTGAGAAATAAATGTGATATTAAGGCCAAAATATATAATTAAAATAATTGGCCTTATTTTATTGTTACAAAAATTGTGGTGTTGGAGATAGTTTAGGAGGAATTTTTTTTCTTTTTTAGGTTCTCAAAGGAAAAATATTCAAATATGCCTTCTTCGGCGTGAGATTTGGGGGGTTACAAGTTATGACAGCTAACTTATTGTTCCCAAAAAAATTTATGAAGAATTTGGACGCCCATGAGCAAGTGGTTTGGATTTTTCTATTATGGGGCTCCTATTTGTGAGGAAGTGGCTACTTTTTCTTGGCCAATCTGTTCGATGTTATGGTTGTGTTGCTGATATGTGGTTTTCATTGATGTCAACACTATTAGCATTGATGTATTGAAGGTTTTATATGTTGAGGATATTGAGAAAATTGTTAAAGGAAAGAGTTATAGGTTGCCATTGGAATAGTAAAGTTCATGAAGGTGTCTTGATCCGTACATTGATGATCAATTGTTGTGGACTAAAGGGTTTATTGTTGAGAGTATCTAGTTTATCCACCAGAAGTTTCAAAGGTTCGCATGAAATTTTGATCGTGTTATGAATAGTTGTGTTCTAATGGTTTTTCTGTGGTTTCCTGAGTGAACCTGATGTGATTCTAGCAATTTTAGTTGTTGTGGATGTTTCTATGTTGGTTCTTGTTGCTTGTGGGTGCTTCTAGATCGTTCTTTATCTTTGTTGCATGTCCATGTTGTTCGATGTGTTCGTGGTTGAATATTTTTCTCATATGTGTTTGGGTTTTCATGTTCTTGGCCAACATGGTGATTGTAACGTGTTGTGGATCCTTGGAGATTAAAATTTAAATATTTGGCATGCTCGTGGATATTTTTTTAGGTCTTCATTATGTTGTGGCCGACGGTGTTTGATTCGCATTGAAAATTTATTTGTAAATTTGGGCTGACATTGCATATATGTTTTATATTTTCATATTTCTTTTGGCCGATGAAGTTATTGATGAAATTCATGTTGTGGATATATAAGAGCAATTGTTTGTTCAAATTGAAGAATGCACGGTGTGCTCCTATGTGTGTATGTACAAATATCATTCGATTGCAGAGCAGAGTGTGAAGAATTTTGAGCAGAGTGTGAAGAAGTTTGAGTGAAGTGTGAAGGAGTGTTTCTGTGCTTAATTGGAACTGTAATCAGGCTTTTGGAGAAGCTATTTTCTCAGTTCATACCCTGCAGATCTAATCCGTATTTTTCTTCCTTGGGTAGTGAGCCCTCTTGTATTTGAGCAATGAGCTCTAGGTAGTGTGCCTGAATGCATGTGCATTCCCATTATTATTCTTATACTTTTAATAGGGTATAATCTTGTGGACTAACATCCACCGTGGTTTTTCCCCTAACATGGTTTCCACGTAAAAAATCTTGGTGTTCTTTGTGTTTTTGATGTGTTGATTGTTTATGGTATATTGTTCATGCATCAGATTTGAAATTGAATTAAGTTTGAGTTAAGATTGAAAAGTTTAAATAATCTGTGACAACTGATTCACCCCCCCTCTCAGTTATCTATCCTTGTTTTTCCAACAATTGGTATCAGAGCAGGTTCCTCTGAAGAAGTTTAAAAGCTTGAGGTGATTTGTGATGGCATCATACAAGAAGGGAAACCCTAGATTTGATGGAACAAACTATTCACTATGGAAAACCAAAATGGAATGTCATTTGAGGTGTTTAGGTGAATACTTCTGGAAGATTACAAAGAAAAAATATACTATTCCTCAGAAAGGTCCCTCCACTCCTGATGAGATTAAATAAGCTAAGAATAATATCAGGGCTATGGAAGCTTTGCTAAGTGCTCTGACGAATTCAGAAATGACAAATGTGATAGGTCTGAAGACAACTCATGAGATGTGGACGAAGCTAGAGACTTTGTATGAAGGAGATGTACATGTGAAGGTCGCTAAGCTATAGAGTTTGAAAGGAAAGTATGAAAATTTGAAGATGGGTGAAGATAAAAATATTTCTTCTTTTATGCAAAGAGTAAATGAACTTGTGATGGGTATTAGATATACTGGTAGTACCTTGGATGAACAAGAAATTGTAGCTAAAGTGTTCAGATCATTGCCTCCCTCCTACAAATCAAAATCTCATGCTATTGAAGAATTTAGATCAATAAAAAATGTGACAAGGGATATGTTGATTGGTAAACTTGTTGCCTTTGAATTAAGTGAATTTGGTGATTCTGCCCCTAAGACTGAATCTATGTTTAAGGATTTTGTATCTGGAAGAAAAATGCAAAGATATGATCTGAGAGAAAGTTCTAGAAAGACAATCAAATATTAGGAAGAGATGAAACAACTTGAAGAAGAAGAAAGAAAGGTTGAAGAGTTGGAAGCATTGATTGTGAAGAAAGAAGGTAGAGGACAAGGTAAGTATAAAGGAAATTTTCCTATTAAATGTTTCTCTTGCAATAAAATAGGTCATTTTTCTTCAAGGTGTCCTGAAAGAGTTCCTAGGTCTAAGCCCTACAAACCTAGATTTCAAAAGAAGTGTTATTTTTCTGAAGAAGGTGTGACTGATGAAGAATCTGATAAAGAAAATGGAAATGAAGATGAATGGGTTTTCATTGATATCAAGGAAAATGGTCTGGTGGCTACTGAATCTGCTAAAGTTGAGAAATCTCTTGCAGCCCGAATTGAAGACAAGGATGAGTGGGTTATTAACAATGGATGCTCACATCATATGACTGGTGACAAAAGAAAATATGTAAGTCTAGAGAAATATGATGGTGGGGTTGTAAGATTCAGAGATAAAAATGTTGGTGTGATCTGTGGCAGAGGATCTATTTGTCTTGGTGGTAAACATAACACTAATGATGTCCTTTATGTTGAAGGCTTAAAGCATAACTTGTTGAGTGTTGGAAAAATGGTAGACAAGGGTTATGATCTTCAATTCAAGGATGGAAGATGCACAATACTTGGAAGTTCTAGAAATATGATTGCTTCAGGTACAAAGATAAGAGGTAATATTTTTCACCTAAGTGTTGGTAATGTAAGTTGTTTAATTGCTCAAGTAGATGAAAGTTGGTTATGGAATAGGAGGTTGTGTCATGTGAATTTTGATAAAATTGTCAAGGTAAGTTCCAATCAAGCAATAAGAGATCTACCTAAGCTAGTAAAACCTACTAACACAATATGCAAGGAACATCAGATGGGTAAAAAGACTAGAGTATCTTTTCAGAGTAAAAAGCATCATTCTAATGGAGTATTGGAGCTGGTACATATTGATCTATGTGGTCCCTCCAGAATCAGAAGTCTACAAGGAGAAAGGTATTTTATGTTGCTTTATGATTACTCTAGGATGATATGGGTTGCTTCCTCAAGAGAAAAATGTGAAGCATTAGATAAGTTCAAAAGTTTCAAAGCAATGGTAGAGAATGAGACAAGTCTGAAGATAAAGTGCCTAAGGTCAGATAGAGGTGGTGAGTTCACCTCCAGGGAGTTCAATTCTTTTTTTGAAGAGCATGGAATCAAAAGATAGTTATTTGCTCCCCAAACCCCTCAACAGAATGGAGCTATAGAGAGAAAGAACAAAACAATTATGGATGCTACTAAAACAATGATGATTGAAGGAAATGTGCCTCACATCTATTGGAGAGAAGTTGTAAACACTATTGTGTACACCTTAAATCAGGTAAATGTTAATGGTATTTCTAGTAAGACTCCTTTTGAGCTATGGTTTGGTTATAAGCCTACTGTTAAATATTTCAAGATTTTTGGAAGCAAGTGCTACATTAAGAGAGATGAGGACATAGGAAAGTTTGATGAAAGGAGTGATGAAAGAATCTTTCTAGGTTACTCTACCAAGAGCAAGGCTTACCAGTGCTATAACAGAAGATTGAGAAAAATGGTTGAAAGTGCAAATGTTAGAGTTGATGACGATTTTGCTAGATCATCTAGATACTATGGATATGATTCAAATGACCAGCAAGATAGTTCAGACAAAGGGAAGAATGCTTAGACATAGAATCAAGTTCAAATTGTTCCAATAAATCAAGAAAGTCAAGAAGGAGAGACAAATGGAAGTTTAGAAGAAAGAACAAAAGAACCAGAAGTGTGAGTGAATCCTAAAACTCTGAGGTATGTGAGATTGAATCATTCAGAGAATTAAATTATAGGAGACAAAAATAAAGGTGTGCAGACTAGAAGAAGGATTGCAAAAGAGTATTGCCTAATTTCCAAAACTGAGCCTAAAAATGTCAATGAAGCTTGCAATGATGAATACTGGATGGAAGCTATGAAGGAAGAACTGATGCAGATTGAAAAGAATAATACATGGATTCTTGTTCCCAGACCTAAAGACAAAAATGTGATTGGTACTAAATGGGTCTTTCGGAATAAGGTGAAGTGATCCAAAATAAAGAAAGACTAGTATGTAAAGGGTATTCACAAATGGAAGGTATTGATTTTGAAGAAACCTTTGCCCCTGTTGCCAAAATTGAAGCTATAAGATTATTTCTTACTTATGCTACATATAAGAACTATAAAGTCTATCAAATGGATGTGAAGTTAGCTTTTCTAAATGGTGAGTTAGAAGAAGAAGTATATGTTGAATAACTAGATGGATTTCAACTGACTGACAAGGAAGACATGGTTTTCCAATTGAAGAAAGCTCTATATGGACTCAAGCAAGCCCCCAGAGCCTGGTATGCTAGACTAGATAAATAATTACTGAAGCTTGGATTCAATAAAGGTACTACTGACATAAACTTGTATTTTAAGTTGGATCATGATAAAGAGTTGATTATTGAAGTCTTTTTTGATGACATTATTTTTGGAGGAGATGATGATTCATGTATGAAGTTTGTTGGTGAAATGAAAAGTGAATTTGAAATAAGTATGATTGGTGAAATGAAGTTCTTTCTAGGATTGCAAGTCACTTAGACAGATAATGGGATTTTCATATCTCAGTCCAAATATGTGAGAGAGTTACTGAAGAAGTTTGGCATGGAAGACTCAAAGCTTGTTGGTACACCCATGGTAATCGGATGCAACTTAACATAGAATGATGATTCTCCTAAGGCAAATCAAACAAGATATAGGTCAATGATCTACGGATTGCCCCAAAAGAATCTCATGTGACTGTTGTAAAGATAATTTTTAGATATCTGAAAGGAACAGTTGATTTTGGACTTTGGTATCCTAAATATGATGATCTTACATTGAGTGCATTTACTAATGCAGATTGGGTATGAGATGTAGATGACAGGAAAAGTGCTAGTGGTTATTCTTTCTTCCTAGGGAAGAAGCTGGTGTCTTGGTTGAGAAAAAAGAAAAATTCAATCTCCCTATCTACTGTTGAGGCAGAGTATATTGTTGCTGCAAATAATTGTACTCAAGTGATGTGGATGAAATAGATGTTGAAAGATATCAGAGTAGTATATGATGAACCTATTGCCATATACTATGACAACTCAAGTGCAATAAACATATCAAAGAATCTAGTGCTACACTCTAACACCAAGCATATATCAATCAAGTTTCATTTCCTAAGGGAAAAAGTGAATGAGAAAGAAGTCAGATTGGAGTATGTGCCTGCCAAAGAACAGGTTGCAGAAATTTTCACCAAGTTGTTGCCAAAGGATACTTTTGAGTATCTCAGAGGAATGCTAGGGGTGATTACCCCTTCTGATATGAACTAGAGATGCATTTACTTGCATCATTTTGTATGCTTCAAAGCTATATTTTGATATGGATTGATGTTTTTGTGGCTGCTACTCAGGGGGAGTAGTCAAATGTGCAGATATGTCGTTCATAGCTTTTATGTGGGAAGATAATGTTTATCTTTTCCATTGATTTCAAAGGGGGAGAAGAGTCATGTGAAAAAATGTGAATTATCTAGGGAGAAGAATCTTGTGGGGAGAAGTTCATGTAGAAGAAGTTGAGGAAGAAGAGTCAAAATCTAAGGGGGAGTAAGTGTTGATTGAGATTTGTGTTGATGGTGTTTTTCACATCATGTGTTGGCATCAATTCCAAAGGGGGAGATTGTTAGATGTTGTGGTTGTGTTGTTGATATGTGATTGTCATTGATGTCAACACTATTAGCATTGATGTATTGAAGGTTGTATATGTCGAGGATATTGAGAAAATTGTTAAAGGAAAGAGTTGTAGGTTGCCAGTGGAACAGTGAAGATCATGAAGGTGTCTTGATCCATACGTCGATGATCAATTGTTGTGGACTAAAGAGTTTATTGCTGAGAGTATCCAGTTTATCCACCAAAATTTTTAGAGGTCCGTGTAAAGTTTTGATTGTGTTATGAACAGTTGTGTTCTAACAGTTTTTCTGTGGTTTCTTGAGTGAAGCTGATGTGATTCCAGTAATTTCAGTTGTTTTGGATGTTTCTATGTTGGTTCTTGTTGCTTATGGATGATTCTAGATCATTCTCTATCTTTGTTGCATGTCTATGTTGATCGGTGTGTTTGTGGTTGAAGATTTTTCTCATATGTGTTCGGGTTTTCATGTTCTTGGCCGACATGGTGATTGCAACATGTTGTGGATCCTTGGAGATTGAAATTTAAATATTTTGCATGCTCAAAGATATTGTTTTAGGTCTTCATTATGTTGTGTCCAACGGTGTTTGATTCGCATTGAAAATTTATTTTAAAATTTGGGCCGACATTGCATATATGTTTTATATTTTCATATTTCTTTTGGCCGACAAAGTTATTGATGAAATTCATGTTGCAGATATATAAGAGCGATTTTTTGTTCAAATTGAAGAATGCTCGATGTGCTCCTATGTGTGTATGTACGAATATCATTCGATTGCAGAGCAGAGTGTGAAGAAATTTGAGCAAAGTGTGAAGAAGTTTGAGCAAAGTGTGAAGGAGTGTTTATGTGCCTAACCGAAACTGTAATCAAGCTTTTGGAGAAGCTATTTTCTTAGTTCATACCCTACGAATCTAATCCGTATTTTTATTCCTTGGGCAGTGAGCCCTCTTGTATTGGAGCAATGAGGTCTAGGAAGTGTGCCTGAATGTATGTGCATTCCCATTATTATTCTTATACTTTTAACAGGGTGTAATCTTTTTGACTAACATCCACTGTGGTTTTTCCCCTAATAGGGTTTCCATGTAAAAAATCTTGGTGTTCTCTATGTTTCTGATGTGTTGATTGTTTATGGTTTATTGTTCATGCATCATATCTGAAATTGATTTAAGTTAAGTTTGATTTAAGATTGAAAAGTTTAAATAATCTATGACAATTGATTCACCCCCCTCTCAGTTGTATATCCTTGTTTTTCAACACAATCATGGATGAAGTTTACAAAAAGATGCCTTTTCAACATTTAATAATTTTTAATTCATTTTTGTAAGCATATTATCCATTTCTAGGCATAGAAAATTGGGAGTTATAAGGAAAGGTGTGGAGGATTTAATTTATATGCTTCATTTTGTCATTTTTGGGGGTTGTTACTGCCATATTTGAAGCTCATAATTCTAAGGCATAGATTTTTGTTGGGAGAGGAAAAATAATATGTTTTTTTAGGTTTGAAGAGATATTTGCAGTAGAAAATGGATTGGAGAATCCACGGTTTATTGTAGCAAAGGTTTCCATTAAAGGTTGCAGATTGTAGGAGTAAAATCTTGTAAAAGAAGATTGCTTGAAGGATTTATTTGTGTATTTTTTATTTTCTGTCTCTTATCATTTTTATATCATATTTTTAGTGGAATTAATCAGCCCATATGGCTGAAAATCAATGTGTTTTCAATTGTGCTTAATTGTTGCTTTGTTATTGTAACAATTCAAGAGATGTTGAATGAGGAGTATGAGACATTTCTAGCAGATTTGATTTAATTTCTAGCATTTCTTTTGTTGCATGTATGAGTTCTAAGAGTTGTGTTTCAAGGTGGGTTTTTTCTTCTACATAATTGGTATCAGAGCTAGTGTTCTTGAGTGTGCAGGCAGAAGCGTTGATTGGAGGTCGTTTACACTACGACCTCAGGGTGGAGAGTGTGGATTTTTTTTGTAGATGGATGAGAAACTTGCAAGAAGAAATTTTCAGAGGACTTGAGGAACTAAGGTTCCCATGATTGTAAACAGATCACCAAAGGAGGCAGTTTACAATAATATTGGAAGAGATTTTTTGTAGAAAGATCGCCAAAGGAGGCAATTTACATAAGTAAAACCAAAGAGTTTGAAGATTTATGTTGTTAAGGAATTTAGAGGTCTTAAAAATGGAAAGGAGAAGGAGGAAAATAAAAAAATTCATTGGATAGATTTTAAGGATTCCCAGACTAGAGGAAATCAGAGAGAGGCTTTGGAAAATTAGAGAAAGAGAAATGATAAAGATGCAACAATAGATAGATGAAATGAGAGTAGAGATTGAGAGGAGGAAACAAGGGAAGGGAAGAGTTAAAGGTAATTTTTATTATCTTTCTAAATATTTTTTGAATGCAAGAAAAAAAGAGGATGCAACAGAGTGTCATGCATGTGACATTGAGGAAGAGGAAGAGGATGAGTACGAAAATATTGAGGAACCTAAAGTTGAGGGATGTCTATTGGAAGACACGGAGGATGAGACTACAGTGATTGCAGCAGTAGAAGGGAGTTCTTTAAAGAACATCTATGAAGTTGAGAAGGATGATTTACTCATTAAGATTGAAAGAGAATGGGATCAACATATTGCAAGGGAAGAAAAGGTTGCAGCAGTGGAAGATACTGAGGTAAAATTTAATTTTGATAAATTTTGTTATGAAGATGAATGTGAGTATAATGAAGTTGCAGCAGAAGAGTTTCCTTTGAAGGGCATAGAAGAAAGTGAAGGGGATGATTTATTGATGCGGCTGACAACAGTTGAAAAACAGTGGGATGAGTTAATCTCGGGTGAGGCGAAGGTTGTAGCAGAAGGTGAGGTAAAATCATACTTTTGTGTTTGTTTTGATGAATAATTTATTGCAGTAGTAGATCAATTTGATAAAGTTTAATTTTAAGAGTGTAAAGTGAATGTAAATGAAGATTTTTCTAAGAAATATTTGTTAGAGAAAAGTGGAGATAAATATGCTTTGATTTGTGAATATGATTCCTTGTTAGGGAAAGTAGAAAATGAGTATCTTGATAATGGTACTAATACTATTTTGAGTGAAAGAAATCAGATTGTAGAGATGTTATGTCTTACAAAAGGCGTTGAAACAGTGAAATTTCATGGACGAAACATGGTGGAAGGAGTGGAGAAAGGTAAAACAGTATTAGAGGTAATGAAGTACATTTATTTTGTTGAAGGTGGAGGCATATGTTTGATTGTTAATTCTAATGGAATATATTGGTGGGAGGTTAGATTTAAAGTTTTGAAATACATGAAGGGTAGAGGAGTAAAGATGAAAGGATATAATGTTGTAAGCTTCCAGAATTTTATGAAGAAGAAGATTCCATTAGACAAAGCAATTGGGTGGATCCAAAACAAGCATAGGTTTTACAAACGTTTATGAGTGCACCTCATGAAACATTTCTTTCTACCTGGGGTATCTGATGTAGGAGCATCCTAGGTGAAAGTGTGATCAGCATCAACAAAAAAAGGAGTGATTTTAATTTTGATTTTAATAGTTTTGTGTGAGAAATAAATGTGGCATTAAGGCCAAAATATATAATTAAAATAATTGGCCTTATTTTATTGTTGCAAAAATTGTGGTGTTGGAGACAGTTTAGGAGGCAAATTTTGTTTTTTTTGAGGTTCTAAAAGGAAAAATATTCAAATATGCCTTCTTGGGCATGGGATTTGGTGGGTTACAAGTTATGATAGCTAATTTATTGTTCCTAAACTTTTCCATGAATAATTTGGATGCCCAAGAGCAAGTGGTTTAGATTTTTCTATTATGGGGCTCCTATTTGTGAGGAAGTGGTTTTTTTTCTTGGCCAATCATGGATGGAGGTTACAAAAATATTCCTTTTCAACATTTAATGATTTTTAATTCATTTTTGAAATCATATTATCCATTTTTAGGCATATAAAATTGGGAGTTATAGGAAAGGTGTGGAGGAGTTAATTCATATGCTTCATTTTGTCATTTTTGGGGGTTGTTGCTGCCAGATTTGAAGCTTATCATTCTAAGGCATAGATTTTTTTTGGGAGAGGAAAAAAAATATGTTTGTATAGGTTTGAAGAAGTATTTGCAGCAGCAAATGGATTGGATAATCCATGGTTTATTGTAGTAGAGGTTTACATTGAAGGTTGTAGATTATAGGAGAAAAATCTTGTAAAAGAAGATTGATTGAAGGAGTTATTTGTGTATTTGTTATTTGTTGTCTCTTATCATTTTTATATCAAATTTGTAGTGGAATTAATCAGCCCATATGGCTGTAAATGAATGTGTTTTTAATTGTGTTTAATTGTTGTTTTGTTATTGTAACAATTCAAGAGATGTTGAATGAGGAGTATGAGACATTTCTAGTAGATTTGATTCTAGCATTTCTTTTGTTGCATGTATGAGTTTTAAGAGTTGTGTTTCAAGGTGGGTTTTTCTTCTACATCATACCTCTACCTCTTCCTTCCCCCCTCCATCTCTACTTCTCTCTATCTCCCCCCTCTGGTTCTCTCTCTCTCTATGTACTTCTCACTCCTTCCCTCAATCTTTCCCCATGTCTCTAACTTTAGATATCTCTCTGTATCTCTCTTCTCTCTCTCCTCTCTACCTCTTTAACCTTCCCTCTCTACTTCTCTCTATCTCCACTCACCCTCTCTCTCTATAGAAAGGTAGAGAGGAAGATAGAGGGAGAGGGAGTGAATATATATAGATAAAGAGAGGTAGAGGGAGAGATACATATATAGAGAGATAGGGAGGTAGTAATAGAGATGAAGAGATAGAGAGATGTAGAGGAATATGGAGATAGAAAGATAAATGGTAAGATAAAGTGATAGAGAGAGAAATGGAGATAGAGAGGGAGATATAAAGAGGTAGAGATAAAGAGGGAGAGATAGAGATGGGGAGATAGAGGAGGTAGGGAGAGTGGGAGATAGATAGAGAGGGGGTAGATAGAGAGATATAAGTAGAGAAAAGGAGAGAGATATAGAGAGAGGTATAGAGAGAGAGAGAAGAAGAGGGGGAGAGATATATCAATATATAGTGGGAGAGGGAAAGAGAGAGGGAGATAATGATAGAGGGAGATATAGAGAGATGGAGAGGGATATGGAGGGAGATAAAGAGATAAGGAGATAGAAGTAGAGAAATATATGGATAGAAAGGGATAGAGAGAGAATAAATAAGAGAGAGAGGTAGAGATAATGAGATATAGATAGATATAAAGAGAGAGATAGAGAGATATAGATAGAGGGGGAAAGAGTGAGACAAAGGAGGTGATAGAGACAAGTAATAGAGATAGGGAAACAGAGAGATGGAGAGAGGGGATAGACAAAGAGATAGAGATAGGGAGGCATAAATAGGGTGTGTGTGAGTATATGAATGAGAGAGAGATATGGAGATAACTTGATGAAGAGAGGGATTATATAAATAGATAGAGGGAGGGAGAGGGACAGGGAGAGGGAGGTGGAGAAATAGAAAGAGAGAAGTAGAGAGATAGAGAAAGAGGGAGTGATATAGATAAAGGGAGACATGGAGAGATATAGATGGAAATAGAGAGAAATATGTAGAGATATATATAACCTAGGAAATATAGAGGGGAAGAGAAAGGGAGAGAGCTAGGTAGAGAGGGAGAGAGAGAGGAGAGATATAGATAGAGGCAGAGTAAGGGAAAAGTGGAGTGATAGGTTGAGATTTTAAATTAAGGAGAGGGGGAGAGAGGGAGAGGTAGCTAAATAGATAGAGGGAGAGAGATATATATGTTCTCCTAGTCCAACTTGGGCATAGGTGCACATAGGACCAAAGACAACAAGGTCTTCTATGATGATTTATGCAAAAAAATTAAACCTCTTTAGTAAAAAAAAAATTCATTATTTATTACTTCTTTAATGTTTCAAGTCATTTAGGATGACTATAGAAAAAAAAAACATGAAAAAAAAGACTGTGTATGCAATAATTATGAGCATTAAAAAATTTAAAACTTAAGGAGGAAATTAAATGATTATAATTATTTTTTTGTGATCAATCTATCACAATAATCTTATCTATTGTGTAGTCCTCTGAATCACCTTTCTAACGCCTATAAAAAAACAAAATTTCAATCAATAATGCAAAAGTTATGCCCATTTTACTAAAGTGGGATTTTTGGGCTTTTCAAGACAGATATTTGTTTTGAAAATATAAAATTTATTAAAATTCTTATTGAAAATGGATATCCATTTTTCTTTTCAAAATGAATATCCATTTTGAACACATAAATTGATGAAAAATAATTTTGGGAACGGATATCTATTATTAACATATATCCATTTTGGTTTGGTATTACCAAACCAAATTCAAATTTTACACAACCCATTCAAAAAGTCAACTTTTTATTTCACGATTTCGACAAAGTAAAAACATGCTTTTTTCTCATTGCCACTTTTTGGGCCCCCATGATCTTGCACATTCCCTAACACTATATTTACTACATTCACTAGAACATAATGGGAACATGATGTGATTATTACAATAATTTGATGATATATAGCTAGGAACATATCAAGACCTTATATGAAAGAAATGAATCCATTTATAATACCATAATTCTTAAGAGGAACCAATACAATCTCTTGTAAATGATTCAACCATCTAACATACATATGGAGTTAAAAATATATTCAAAAACTTCTATTTGATTTCAATCAAGCACTTCAACACTTATTACAAACTCTAGTCCTCTCTTTGAATAAGAAAATTCAAGGATTTTAATGACCACAAATCATGACAGTATACATATTTATAATAATTTATCCTTCAAGATTACTCAAGGTACCTCCTTGTTATGGAAAAAATCTAAAAATCATCCATCTCCCATATATAAGCTAGGACTTATAATACAATATTTTGGTCATTCTATTTTTATTTGAAGTGTAATTCAATATAGTTCTCTCAAAACAAGCTAAGACACAGTATAGTTAGTAAAACATCAAAATTTTGGATTCTTATCTACTTAGCCTAGTTATTAATGTTGGTGTGAATGGGGTTATTTCCTAACTAGTTATTAGTAAGGACCTATTCACATTATTATAAGTTTACTTAAGAGTTAAGTTTCCTATTTGTCATTTCTAGAAGTTAGTTATAATGGGGCCATATCTCATTAATTACTTTTAGTTATCTAGGCATTTAATAATTCTCTCATGCATTTAATATTTTGCATTGAGAATTTAATGCTTGTGTCCTAGGTTGTTAGGACTTATTTGTCTCATGTGATAGGATTAAGACACTTGTCATGATCTTGTCTAATCCTATCTCACTCCTTGCCTATATAAGCAAGGCTTCATATATACATTTTATAAATCTAGAGCTCTGTTGAGTGTTGTGTAAGTCTAATATATCATTACAATCTTGAGTATTGCATATTAGCCACATCTTGCATCTATTGTTGAAATTTCATGTTCATGCTTTTCCCTCTTGTGGAAGGTTGTTGTTGGTTTTTGCAAATGATCTTGGAGGCTTGAGTGACTCAAACATGTTCTATGAGCTATATTTCGGCTCCTACAATTAAAACCTAGCCAACTATCACTATTTACTATGATCTACATGAGAAATTAATACATGAGGTTAGACACCACTAATCACTTCACAAAATCACTTAGTTCATAGGTCAACCCAAGTATTAGGCCAATTTTTTAACCCAACCACCCTCATATTAGGATACTTGATTCATGATGTGTTAGTGAGGTGTGTACCATTAGGGAAGATCATCACCAATTTATAATTATAGATTCCTAGATTTTCTAATTTGAAATAATAATATCCTCTACTTCTTCAATTGAGATTTAGACTTTCTTAGTACAAACAAGACAATTAATGAACATATAATATAAATCAAGAGGAATAAAAACTCTCCCATGGATCCAATCTCATGACCATACAAAAATTCTTGTTATTCAATAAGGAAACATATCTATATATTAGTAAGATCTCCCTCATCCAAGCTTCAATCACTCGATTATTTTTCATATCATAGATAACTTCAAACATCTGCTTTCTATAAGTTGGTGGATATATAGCTCCATTGTACCTTGGAACAATTTAGAACCCTTCACTTCTCCTATCGACATCTATGACTTAGGGTATTGGTTGTGGAGTTTCTTGGCCACAAATTTGCAAACATACTATGTGATAATAGATCATATATTTACACAAGAATCATTCATAGAATTGATATTGTAATATACAAGACTAATTCTATAGAAATTTACCAGAACTCTAACACAATGTGTTTCTACAACAAACCTATGTCAAGATAGAAAATCACAACCTGACACAAGGATTATTCATAATTTAACACCTTAAATTCTTACATAGATATAGTAAGACAAGATATTGGTCTCTTGCTTATTACAATATATCATTCAATTATGCCTTGTCAATACCATGACAACTTTCTTTTTAGGTTCACCTAACTTTCTCTACTTGGTAATAAGAAAAGTATAAAATGCACATGCTTACTAAATTGACAACCTTCATCCATTTATTCTCTAGGTATTTATAAATTATCTTGATTCTTCTATTCTCTAAGGCTTATTAGTTGATTAGATGGTATATTCCCCCTAAATTATATCATTTCTCATGTGATGATTTCATTTCCTCAAGACTTCCTGTCATGCAATTCAAGGCTCCCTTTGATTGAAAATTTTCATGGTAGTGTGATTAGGGTAGATATCTTACATCATTTGATTATCCAATATCATTCTTTTTGACTCTTTATCCTTGGTTCCCATCTAGCCACTGATACCATAGAATTAGGATTTTATTGTTGATGTTCTTAGTAGATACTTGATATTTCATATGCAATTCAAGTCATACATGTCTTCCCCTTCATTTTTAGTGGTCTTGATGGTGCACCATCCCTTAAAACTAATGGTTTCTAATGAGAAAAAACACCCTCTTTAATTGGTTTGACCCATAAATATCATCAAAAACTAACATTTCTAGAGATTGACTTCATGTCTCATGAAAATTCTCAAATATATATGTATAAATAACCAAAAATATAAAATTGAAATGCTTATTTTGGCATTATAAATTATTTAGAGTCATTGTTAATACATATTACATATTTGACTAGCATTGTCTAACTATCAAGTTCTCGTAATAATATTCCATACAACACTAATCTAGAAGATGTTTTTCATGTAACTAAAATTGTATGTATTTGAAAACCTTTAGCCAAATGTGAAAAAATATGTTTATTCAAGTGCATTCATGATCATTTTTAATTTTTTTATAACAATTCATAATAGAGGCTACATCCTTAATTCAAAATCCATATTTTATTTTTTACAAAATATTACATTATCAATGTGTTTGAATTATCATGATTTTTTAGAATTTGTAACTAAATATAGTCCATGATATATCAAAGTACAAAGGATTTATCTAACTACTATGATTTACATTTTTTTTGGAATGATAAGGTATTACACTATGATCTTTTCTACTTGTACACTTAGGTATAACTGTTAGATGTACAGTAAAACTAAGATAGGGGGTGAATTAGTTGTACATTAAAACATTCAATCCCCCATAAAATTCAAACCCTTGTTATCCTTTAAACCCTTATCATGCATTAGCGAAATGCAAAGATATGAAACAACAATTCAAAACACAACCATTCACAATAGAACACCAAATTTATGTGGAAAACCCAAGAAGGGAAAAACAACGGTGAGGATTAGCTCATAATATAAATGAATAGCAATGCTTATTATAGTAGGCTCATTATTGGAAGGCTCACTACCCAAAGGTCTCGTTGTCCAGAAAGAAAGAAGGGCTCACTATGCATGGCTCACTGCCAGATTAGAAAGAAGAAGAGGACTATTATAGAGAGAAAACTATCTTAGAGCAACAGGAGAATCCACCACAACAACACCATACCATCCACAACCTTCAACTCATTGCCTCAAGTAACTTATGGGTTACTGAAAAATGTTGACACCTTTTTCTCATTGATTTTGATACCCTTAGTCATTTAAGCTCGCACTCAAATGATAGTACTTGATCAAATTTCACACTACAATACACCATACAACTTCTCCAATAATTGACCTTGAATATATACCATCCACAACTTTAAAAACATCTTCAAGTTGGCTATAATTAAACGTATGTGCCTCATACATGCAGACACCAAATAGGTTGGTACCAAACACCTCCACGATGGAAAGAGATGAAGGTGGACCATGGTAAGGGTTAACTAGGACCCAAATCTACATCATCATGCTACTCAACATATTCATAATCCATGAGGTACCTTTGCAAATAGCACTAGCACGCTAGGTTGGCCAAACCTGAACTAACACTACAAGCGATCACATACATGCTTCTCCAAGTTCAAAAACAACATGTGAACCACACAACAACATACAAGAATATTCCATCACCATAATACTCTACAACACTGTCGTAACCACTTGAAATAAAGAATGCTTTCATCCTACATATTAGGATGCACTACCATTGAATTCCAACACATGAACTGAACTTGAAGAGAAAATCAGCACCATAAACTCCAAGGGAGAGTAAATACAAGCAATATAAGCACATTCCCAAATCCACATGACACAAAAATTCAGCATGGAGAAATGTAGAGAAATTTTATTTCTCCTAGACACTTTGCTTCATAGTCCACACATTGGTGAAGACAACTTCCACTACCTCACAATCCAAAACCTGCAACTTTGGATATAACATCTCTGAACACCTTTGATCAACATATCCAAACTAAACAAGCATATCTTCAATACTGAATAAATGTGGAATAAAACATAGAGCACCACTCAAGAACATTTTATACTTCTTTTATTCATTTTTTCTCAAAAGCACTTGGAAACAAAGAGAACATACTACAACTGCAACATCTTCTCATCACAACCATACAAGACATAAATGACAGCATTGGATGATAGAAATACCACAACTCCTCATCAAGACTACACCAAGGGTTGACATTAATGTGGCATCAAACCATAATAGCATAGTGCAACACTTTCCAAAAATCTCTACATACAAGGGGTTGGCATCAATGACAACACTAATGACAACACCATCAATCTCCAACAATTCCAAGTTTCCAATAATCTCCCCCTTTCTTATTGATGGTAACACCTAATGAAAAACCATAAGCAACATAAACAACACTCAACACTTCTTGGTGCAGGAGCACCTATTTGATTTCTTGCCTCCATGAGGCCATATTGTATAAATTTATTATATTAGGTGTTTTAATGTTGTAATAAGGTCTAATGAGCCATTTTTGATATGTATGAGGTCATTTGGAGTCCTAGGAAGTAAGTTTGTATTCATTTGTCAACTATTGTAAAAATTGTCAAAAGTGCAAAATTAGGTAGATGAAGGGTCAAGAAGGTAATGAGTTAGTTTTAAGTGGTTTAAAGGGATGTAGATAGTTATAAATATTCTTCTATGATTTATTTGTATGGGGGAGAGGATGTATTGAAGGAAAAATGAATAAAAACCCTCATTTATAATTGTTTTCCCTTGTTTTATTGCTGCTATTTTGTGTTGTACGGTAATGTACAGCCCAAAAATGGCCTGAAATCATATGAAATGGTTAGAGTTACGAGTTCAAATTTTGGTTTCTATTCCATGCAATTTCATTACATATTGTGCAAGTTATGTTGATTTTGGTGAAGGCAGCCAGTTCTGAAAATGTTTTTCAGAAATTGCAGTCAGAAAACACATTAGTACGGCCATATACGAACCTGTACGGACCTAAAACTTGGATGGATGGAAGGAGCTTGATGTTGGGGAAAAACTTTCTTTTTACTAGTAATTTTTATAACGCCTTTTAAAGGGTCAAACAATCCCATTTCAAAAAATTGTCCTGAACATAGGGTTTTTGGGGTTTGTATACAAAAAAAATGTGTTTCTCTTGATTTGTATAATGGAAAAACCTATAAATTGGTGAAATTTTCCTTTTATCCATGTTCTTCCATATTCAAAAATTTCATGGTGATAAGTTACATTTTTCATATGATTTTGTGATGCCCTAGTGTTGTTTGATAGTGGTTTCTTGTGATGACAGATTGAAAATACAGTAAGGCATCTTGAATTAGATTGTTGTGTTGAACCCCTTAATGGTTGGAATGGAGAGTTTATGTTGTATATGGATGGTGTGAATTCTCTCAAGTGATTTTTTTCCAAATAATGTGAATTAAGTAATGTGTTTGCAATGATTTGTGAAAACAGGGCTACTAGGAGATATGACAACCATAGAGGAAAATTGAATGATTGAGGGTTCTAGATTTGGAGTATGGTTTTGTGTGGTTTTTATTGACATGGTAAGGTGGTGTATGGTTCCTCTAAGTTCAGATGAAGAGTTTTTTTTTTATTTTCTATGATGATTTGTTATGAAAGTTCCTTCAAGAACATTCAAAGCATGTATTATGTAAAGTTTTCCTTGAGATATTGTTGAAGGTTTGTGAGATATGTTTTTGAATCCTCCTAGCACTGCATCGAAGTGGTATCAGAGCCCAGTAAGGTCTAGGTAGAGGAATATTTTTAGTTTGTATTTGTGGTTGTGTGTTGTACAAGTTGAGGAAGGAACCTAATTGCCTAGGTGTGGCAAAGTGAAGTGGAAGCAAGGAGAGACTTACTTGTGAAGATGGATTTGCTGAGAAGATTGGAAAGATTTTTGTAGGCTGAGGATTCAAAAAGGAAGAAAAAAAGAGAGGAAAAAGAGTTGAGGAAGAAGGAAAGAGAGAAGGAAAGGAAACTAGAGGTTGAAAAGATAAGAGAAATAGAAGAGAAAATAAGAAGGATGGAAGATGAGATGAAATAGTTGTATAGATAAGCAACAAGTTGGCACTTGACAGTTAAGAAGAGAGTTATGTGGCCTATTCAAAGGATGATTAAAATAAAAAATACAAATGAAGGCATCAAAACCAGATGTTAAGATGATAGAGGAAGATAAAGAGCAGCCCAAACAAGAAGAAGAAGCATTCAACAAGGTGGATGAAGAAGAAGATTTATGGGAAAGGTTTGTAGCCATTGGGAGGGAATGGAATAGCAAGGTCGAAGGTGAACAAACTAAGCCAAATATGGTGATGATGGTAGAAGAAGAAGAAAGGAATATTGATGATAAGGTTGTTGTGGAGAATCAAGTTGTTGATGATGAGATTGTTGATCAAGTTGATGTTGACCAAGTTGTTGATAAGGAATAGCAAGAGTCTCCAAGATAGTTGGAAGAAGATTTCATGTATGATACTAATCAAATTGTTTTTGTCAATGAAATTGCTATTTTATTTGTTCCAGTGCAGGTATCTAAAAATGAATATTAGAAGAGGCAATCATTTCCATTTGGCAGGCCCAAATACTTAAGCAAAAGAATGGGTAGACCGAGAGTGAAGATGAAGCCAAGTGTTGGTGAAGGTTCAAGAGATGATGCATGTTTTCAATACTCAGTGCAGTGGAAGGGTACACCTGATGAAAGAATCATTTGGAGACCAAAGAAGGAGGAAATCAAACATGATTTTGTTGCAGGTCCTCACTCAAGGGACTTGAGTTTCTTTTTCATGGGGAGTTTGGTGCAGGAGCACCTATTTGATTTCTTGCCTCCATGAGGCCATATTGTATAAATTTATTAGATTAGGTTTTTAAATATTTTAATAAGGTCTAATGAGCCATTTTTGATATGTATGAGGTCATTTGGAGTCCTAGGAAGTAAGTTTGTATTCATTTGTCAACTATTGTAAAAATTGTCAAAAGTGCAAAATTAGGTAGATGAAGGGTCAAGAATGTAATGAGTCAGTTTTAGGTGGTTGAAAGGGATGTAGATAGTTATAAATATGCTTCTATGATACATTTTTATGGGGGAGAGGATGGATTGAAGGGAAAATGAATAAAAACCCTCATTTATAATTGTTTTCCCTTGTTTTATTGCTGCTATTATGAGTTGTACGAAGTTGTACGGCCCAAAAATGGCCTGAAATGATATGGAATGGTTATAGTTGTGAGTTCACTACATTTTTTTTTTATTCCATGCAATTTCATTACATATTGTGCAAGTTATGTTGATTTTAGTGAAGGCATCCAGTTTTGAAAATGTTTTTCAGAAATTGCAGTCAAAAAACACATTAGTACGGCCATATACGGACCTGTACAAATCTGAAACTTGGATGGATGGAAGGAGCTTGATGTTGGGAAAAACTTTTCTTTTACCAATAATTTTTATAATTCCTTTTAAAGGGTCAAACAATCCCATTTGTAAAAATTGTCCTGAACATAGGGTTTTTGGGGTTTGTATACAAAAAAAATGTGTTTCTCTTGATTTGTATGATGGAAAAACCTATAAATTGGTGAAATTTTCCTTTTATGCATGTTCTTCCATATTCAAAAATTTCATGGTGATAAGTTAAAGTTTTCATATGATTTTGTGATGCCCTAGTGTTGTTTGATAGTGGTTTCTTGTGATGACAGATTGAAAATACAGTAAGGCATCTTGAATTAGATTCTTGTGTTGAACCCCTTAATGGTTGGAATGGAGAGTTTATGTTTTCTAGGGATGGTGTGAATTCTCTCAAGTTAATTTTTGCCAAATAATGTGAATTAATTAATATGTTTTCAATGATTTGTGAAAACAGGGCTACTAGGAGATATGGCAACCATAGAGGAAATTGAATGATTGAGGGTTCCGGATTTGGAGTATGGTTTTGTGTGGTTTTTATTGACATGGTAAGGTGGTGTATGGTTCCTATAAGTTTAGATGAAGATTTTTTTGTTGATTTTCTATGATGATTTGTTATGAAAGTGCCTTCAAGAACATTCAAAGAATGTATTATGTAAAGTTTTCCTTGAGATATTGTTGAAGGTTTGTGAGATATGTTTTTGAATCCTACTAGCACTGCATCGAAGTGGTATCAGAGCCCAGTAAGGTATGGGTAGAGGAATATTTTTAGTTTGTATTTGTGGTTGTGTGTTGTACAAGTTGAGGAAGGAACCTGATTGCCTAGGTGTGGCAAAGTGAAGTGGAAGCAAGGAGAGACTTACTTGTGAAGATGGATTTGCTGAGAATATTGGAAAGATGTTTGCAGGCTAAGGATTCAAAAAGGAAGAAGAAAAGAGAGGAAAAAGAGTTGAGGAAGAAGGAAAGAGAGAAGGAAAGGAAACTAGAGGTTGAAAAGATAAGAGAAATAGAAGAGAAAATAAGAAGGATGGAAGATGAGATGAAATAGTTGTATAGATAAGCAACAAGTTGGCACTTGACAGTTAAGAAGAGAGTTATTTGGCCTATTCAAAGGCTGATTAAAAGAAAAAGACAAATGAAGGCATAAAAACTAGATGTGAAGATGATAGAGGAAGATAAAGAGCAGCCCAAACAAAAGAAGAAGCATTCAACAAGGCGGATGAAGAAGAAGATTTATGGGAAAGGTTTGCAGCCATTGGGAGGGAATGGAATAGCAAGGTTGAAGGTGAACAAACTAAGCCAAATATGGTGATGATGGTAGAAGAAGAAGAAAGTAATATTGATGATAAGGTTGTTGTGGAGAATCAAGTTGTTGATGATGAGATTGCTAATCAGATTGATGTTGACCAAGTTGTTGATAAGGAATGGCAAGAGTCTCCAAGACAGTTGGAAGAAGATTTCATGTATGATACTAATCAAAAAAAATTTGTCAATGAAATTGATATTTTATTTGTTCTAGTGTAGGTATCTAAAAAGGAATATTAGAAGAGGCAATCATTTCCATTTGGCAGGCCCAAATACTTAAGCAAAAGAATGGGTAGACTGAGAGTGAAGATGAAGCCAAGTGTCGGTGAAGGTTCAAGAGATGATGCATGTTTTCAATACTCAGTGCAGTGGAAGGGTACACCTAATGAAAGAATCATTTGGAGACCAAAGAAGGAGGAAATCAAACATGATTTTGTTGCAGGTCCTCACTCAAGGGACTTGAGTTTCTTTTTCATGGGGAGTTTAGTGCAAGAGCACCTATTTGATTTCTTGCCTCCATGAGGCCATATTGTATAAATTTATTAGATTAGATTTTTAAATATTTTAATAAGGTCTAATGAGCCATTTTTGATATGTATGAGGTCATTTGGAGTCCTAGGAAGTAAGTTTGTATTCGTTTGTCAACTATTGTAAAAATTGTCGAAAGTGAAAAATTAGGTAGATGAAGGGTCAAGAAGGTAACGAGTCAGTTTTAGGTGGTTGAAAGGGATGTAGATAGTTATAAATATTCTTCTATGATACATTTTTATGGGGGAGAGGATGAATTGAAGGGAAAATGAATAAAAACCCTCATTTATAATTGTTTTCCCTTGTTTTATTGCTGCTATTCTGAGTTGTATGGTGTTGTACGACCCAAAAATGGCCTGAAATGATATGGAATGGTTGTAGTTGTGAGTTCACTACATTTTTTTTTTATTCCATGCAATTTCATTACATATTGTGCAAGTTATCTTGATTTTAGTGAAGGCATCCAGTTCTGAAAACGTTTTTCAGAAATTGAAGTCAGAAAACACATTAGTACGGCCATATACGGACCTGTACAAATCTGAAACTTGGATAGATGGAAGGAGCTTGATGTTGGGGAAAAACTTTTCTTTAACCAGTAATTTTTATAATGCCTTTTAAAGGGTCAAACAATCCCATTTCTAAAAATTGTCCTGAACATAGGGTTTTTGGGGTTTGTATACAAAAAAAATGTGTTTCTCTTGATTTGTATGGTGGACAAACATATAAATTGGTGAAATTTTTCTTTTATGCATGTTATTCCATATTCCAAACTTTCATGGTGATAATTTAAAGTTTGATATGATTTTGTGATGCCCTAGTGTTGTTTGATAGTGGTTTCCTGTGATGACAGATTGAAAATATAGTAAGGCGTCTTGAATTAGATTGTTGTGTTGAAACCCTTAATGGTTGGAATGGAGAGTTTATGTTTTCTAGGGATGGTTTGAATTCTCTTAAGTGAATTTTGGCCAAATAATGTGAATTAAGTCATGTTTTTGCAATGAATTGTGAAAATAGGGCTACTACAAGATATGACAACCATAGAGGAAAATTGAATGATTGAGGGTTCCAGATTTGGAGTATGGTTTTTTGTGGTTGTTGTTGACATGGTAAGGTGGTGTATGGTTCCTCTAAGGTCAAATGAAGAACTTTTTGTTGATTTTCTAGGATGATTTGTTATGAAAGTGTCTTCAAGAACATTCAAAGCATGTATTATGTAAAGTTTTCCTTAAGATATTGTTGAAGGTTTGTGAGATATGTTTTTGAATCCTCCTATCACTGCATCACTCCCCCTTACACAATCACTTGGTTAAACCCAAAAAATTGGTTTACAATTCTAGTGATGAAGGAAAAGTTGAAAAACAAATTTGTTTTTGGGGGTTCGAATGAACATCTGGTTCGAGCGAACCCAAAGGGGGTTCACTAGAACCCCCCTTCGAGTGAACCCATTAAATGTTGGGTCCCAAATTTTCTTAGAAAAAGAAGCAAAGGAAAGGGTTGTGGAAAGGGGATTCGCTCGAACCCTGGTTCGAGCGAACCTCTAAGGGGGATTCACTCAAACCAGGGTTTGCTCGAACCCCCCTTCTCCCCTCTGGCACTAAAAAAATATTGAATTTTTCCCTTCGAAACTCGAGTTGAGGATGAAAATGGAGGAGACTTCACAAACCCAAATGGATGATGGTAGTCCTTGGAGTGAGCTATCAAATGAATATAATTTTAATATGTTTTGGTTTTATTATGTATTTGTTTTTTTAGTTTGATTAAATATAGGTTTTTCACCGAAAATCAAGCTCTATGTTCTGCACATGTGGAAAAATAGCAGATTATCAAAAAGAAAAATTAAAAAATATCAATGCACTAGATATTAAAGTCCTTGATCCAACAAAAAAAAAGAATTTTGATACATAAAAAAAAGGTTATGTTGTATACGGTCCACCTATGTTTGAATTGTAATTGGTTTGACTTCAAAACTTGATTAAGGAAAAAATATTCAATAAAACACTATGAAACCAATTGGAAGCACTACATATCATAGTTATAAATCTAAATTCAAGAAAAAATAATTTTATCCTTCATGGAAAAAAATTTATGTTGTATACAGTGAGCATCACTCCTTAAAAATGATGTTTACTGAAAAAAAACTAGTTTTCAAAGGAGATGGAAAAAGAAGTGCAATCTAATTCCAAAAAATTTGAAAAAAATATATTTAGAATCTACAAAAAAAATGTCACAAATCACTAGTTTGCATCATCTTCGAATTCCTCATGGTTTAGCCACTATAGGTGCCCGAAAGTGAAGATTTAGTTAGAAAAAATCAATTCAGTGTCCAGTTTGGCCAAAAATTGTAAACCAGTATTGTGGGATCACCCACTTATACCTTTTGAACACTCTCTACCCCTTTCTAGATATTTTTCAACCAAGTCTCCCCCCTTTGAGATAAATGGCAAAGGGCAATACCTACACCTTTCACACATACTCTCTTTCTCTCAAAGGGACAACACCTGCATAGAACTCTTTTCATTTTTTGATCTCCACTGACTGCAACAACCAAATACATTGCTACATGATCCCCTTGAGAGGTATCCACCATCATTCTAGAACAAAGAATAAATATTGAATAGCTCTCCTAGAAAGATGAATAATCTTATGCATCTAGTTAAAGTAAGGAGGAGAAATGACCCCTAGATTTTGTTGGAGATACTCAAATTTATCTTTTTGAAGAGCCTTTGTGAAGATATATGCAACTTTATCCTTTGTAAGCACATACTCCAGCTTCACTTCATCCTCAACAACCTTCTCTCTTAAAAAATGATACCGGATTGAGATATGATTTGTCCTTGAATGCATTGTCAGATTATTTGAAATATTGATAACACTTGTATTATCACACAAGATAGAAATAGGTTCATCATATGATACTCTGATATCCTTTAATGTTTGCTTCATCCACAACACCTATGTGCAACAAGATTGTTGTTGCAATGTACTCTACCTTTGTAGTAGATGATGATACCATCTTTCTTCTTACTTAACGAAGAAATCAATCCATTTCCAAGAAAGAAAACACCTCCATCTGTACTTTTGTTGTCATCCACACAACCTACCCAATCTATATCTATATAAGCACTCAAAGAGATATTAGTACCCTTTGGATACCATAAATCATAGTCCGAAGTTCCCTACAAATATATGAATATCATCTTGATTGTTGCCACATGTGATTCTTTGGAATCTTCTTGAAATCTAGCCACAAGACAAACTGCATGCATGATATCTAGTCTAGTAGCAGTTAGATATAACAGTCCACCAATCAATGATCTATACTTATTTTGATCTATCTTAGGAGATTCATCATTCTTTCTTAACTTGTGACTAGTAACCATAGGATTAAATACCAATTTAGAGTCTTCTATTCCAAACTTCTTCAACATTTCCTTTACATATTTTGATTGTAAAATGAATATGCCTTTTTCTACCTGATTGATATGTAGTCCAAGGAAGAAATTTATCTCCCCAAACATTGACATTTCAAACTCATTCTACATTTATTTTTCAAAGCTCTTATACATTGCCTCATTTCCTCCAAATATTATGGCATCAACATACAAAACCATAATCAAGATTTGATCTCTCAACTTTGAAGTAAAGATTACTATCTTCTTTACCCTTTTTGAATACCTGCTTCAACAAGTACCTCTCTAATCTTGCATACCAAGCTCTAGGAGCTTGCTTGAGTCCATATGGTTCCTTCTTCAATATGAAAACCATATTTGGATCTTATGATAACTGAAATCCTTCTAGTTGTTAAATGTATACCTCTTCTTCCAAGTCTCCATTCAAGAATGCAGACTTCACATCCATATGATAAACCTTGAAGTCCTTATATGCCATAAAGGCCAAAAGCATCATAATGGCCTCTATTCTTGCCACCAAAGCAAATGTCTCCTCAAAATATATTCCTTCCACTTGTGATTACCCCTTACACACAAGCCTAGCCTTATTTCTGACAACTTCTCCATTTTCATTCAATTTGTTCCTGGAAACCCATTTAGTTCCTATCACATTTTTATTTGTTGGTCTTGGGACTAGTTACCAAGTCTGATCCTTCTTGATCTGCATCAATTCTTCTTCTGTAGCTTTGATCCAATTCTCATCCTTGCATGCTTCAATCGTTTTCTTAGGTTCTACTTTAGAAAGTAGGCATAAATTTACCCATTCCTTTGTCATAGCAGCTTTTCTTCTTGCTATCACATCTTTTCTCCTATCTCCAACGATTTGATCCTAAAAATGATTCTTCTACACATACTTAGGAGTCTTATAATTCCCTTCTAGAGCTTCTTCCTCTTCCACTTGCATTTCCTTTTCCTTTTCTTCCTCCTTTTCTTCTTCTCTACAAGAGGACTCATTAGATTCATATCCTTCTATCAGTACTGAACTTTGATGTGGTTCTTCATCCACTTTGACACTTGCACTTTCAACTATCTTTTTCATCCTCTTGTTGTGGTATCTATATACCTTGCTCTTTGTAGAATATCCAAGGAAGATTCTTTCATCTGATCTTGCATAGAACTTTCCTAAGTTTTTGTCATTTCTCCTAATATAACATCTGCTTCCAAACACTCTAAAGTATTTAATAGGATTTCTTCAATAACATAGTTCATAGGGAGTCTTTCAATTATTTACTCTTTCTTGTACTTTGTTGAGTATGTAAACTACAATTTGAATAGCTTTTGTCCAATAGACATCTGGTAGATTTGCTTCCTTCATCATAGTCTTGTTGCTTCCTAAATAGTCCTATTCTATAAAACCCCACTTGGCATGTGATTAGTAAAACTCTAATCTGTTCTATGTTTTCCTAAGTAAATGGTAAGATGTATTATGAATGATAAATAGTGTGATTATGTGATAATACTTTTTTATTTTATTGACTCTACCATGAAGGATTTAGGACTCGTAAATTGTGAATATGAGTTGAAATTGTAAATGAAATAGTTGTACAATTAAGTCTTATTTCAGCTATCAGATTAATGTGATGTATGATTGTTTCTTATGGTTTCATTGATAATTTGCAGGAAAGGAAGAGTGTCGATATGAGAAGGGGAGGCCATTGAGAACACATCAAGAAGGCATCCCCGTGTGATCATGAATTTGACCTCCCTTTTGCGGCTTAGAAATAAATAAAGTTGATATGTTGTTAAATTAAGTGGTGAGGGTTGTTATTAAAGGGATAATTGATTATATGAGTGTAAGTGGGGCTAGGGGTTAGGAACCCTTATCCAGGTGTGAAACTCAGATGGATCCTAAGTGGGTCTTTAAAGAGGGTTTTTGGTAAATTTCCTTGGTTGGGATGCAAAATAAACCCCCTAGGGTCTATAACATAGTGGTAGGGGTCAAGTGGGCATGCAATAAGGCCCCAAGGACATGATTTGACTCTTGAAAAGTACTCATATTGAGGAGTGACGAATTTTGAGGATAGAATGGGAGTGAAAAGATTCAGGGGTTGTCCAAGTGCATGTTACCCTCTTTAATAAGGAAAGACCCTCATTGATGGAGGGAGGTACACTTCACACCTCCCCATTCAAAGGTTGTAGGTTGAAAACTCCTATATATCTTGGAGAGGAAGGATGAGTGGGGTGTTACCCACTTCTCCTCTTGGAGAAATTTAGTGGAGATGGAAGAAATAATGAGAAGAGGAGAGGATTCCACCTCTTTGGGAAGAAAATGATCAAGATGGCTTGGCTTGGAGAGGAAAGATGGATAAAAGAGTTCAATCCCTTCACCTAGAAGAAAAGAGATAAGTTCTTATTTCCATTTACCCTTGCTTATTGGTTGTAAGAAGGTGACATAGTGTATGAATCATGGTTGAAAATAGAAAGCAGAAGCATGAAATTTGTGCTATGTTAGTTTTATCTTGTAGATGGTGAAATCTGTATTTTGCTCAAAGACAAACAACATACATTAGCATGTTAGTTTAAAATAAAGCAAAATTTCAACATCCATATGAAATGATACATCAAATGCTTTCAAATGCAAACAAATGACAAAAGCAAGCTAAATAAGCACATGAAAAACATGAAGTAAATCATCTCATATTGGATTGGTGCTTCTATGGAAAGAAGCCCTTTCCCAATCCTTGCTTAAGCTAAGCTAAATGATATAATACCAATGATGATGATGGAGTAAGATGGGCAAAATCAATTCTCAAGGAGAGTGACTTTGCAAGAGATTGTGGAGATTTGTGGAGGATTTGCTTGAAGAATGATGTCTCTATTTGTATATTCTCAGATGCTAAGAGTGTTGAAAAGGGACCAATGTGGGACTAAACATAGGCCAATGAAAAGAGGCCACTTGTCATCATGTGAGTGGTTGATGCATGTGCAAGATTTGGGAAATGTGCCCAAGAGGGGGGAATTTCAAATTCAAATTTGAGAGTAAATGTTGAGTGGGGGACATGTAAGAGTTTATTAATTGCTTTGTTGGATGTACATGCCCACTTGGTTTTGAATTCAAACTTGATGGAATATTCCTCAAGATTCCATGTTGATGGAAAATGTTGGATTTTAATAAATCAATAAATTGATTTATTTGTGCAAGTGGGAATATCTAGAGGATGTGACATGCATTAGATTAGATTAATCAGGTTTAGATAAACTTAATGATGGTTAGGATGTTTGACCTTTTTGACTTAAATATTTGATTTATTTAAATCAGAAAAGGATGGAATATGACTTTTGAGGCTTAATTAAATAAAGTCCTGGTTTATTAAATGGATGATGCAAGATAAAGGTTGAATGATTTATGAGAGATGAAATGTTATTATTTGATTAAACCATTGGATTGACCTGTATGTATATTTTGTGTGTCTACATTTTGCCCCTCTTTGAATCAATGTACTTGTTGCGTTGGTTCAAAGAATAAACTTGCCGCGATCAAAATTCAAAAAAATTCTGATTTTTTCGGATGCCCCAGTGGAAAGAAGTATACTAGTACATTTCCCCCTCCAGAGATCGAGCGAAAAGATTCTATTTGAAGGTTGATCTCACGATAAAGAGGCTCAAAATGGTTGGCTATGGATGATGATGCAAATGAGATGATTTTAAGATGCTTAGAATAACAAATCTATATTATCCTAAAGAACTTAAATGATGATATGATGTGATGATGGATGAGATAGATGATGTGATATGCTATGATTATGCAAATGTATGATTTATGCAGATGCTTAGACTAACAGATCTATATTATGATGATGATGCAAATGCAATGCATGTGAAATGATCGATGTCTCCTATTATGTATGATATGAATGATATGTGGTATGCTGACGGTTTGTGGATGCAATATGTATGCATGATGGATGCATTGGTGATGATGATGTTACGAGATGATGACAAGAGGATCCCACAAGTCCATGATCTGACGAGACTTTATGATGACGATGATGAAAGATGATGATGATGATGATAAATGATGATGATTTGCTTATCAAGGATTGGGATTTTAAAAGGGCTACTTACCTTATGTTTGATAACACACGTAGGTATGATGCATCAATGTATAAAGAACCAGGATGGCATTGTACCTAGTGCGATGGAATTTGACTCGACAAACAGATAGGAGTATTCTTGTTCATACTTGACATACGGAAACCTTGCTAGGATGTACCTAACAAAGCAAGTATTCACCAAGTTATTTTACAAGAACATCCAACAAGCACATCAGACAAAAGATAATGATCGTTGCCTCATTCCTATCTCTCTAAATCCTTCGTTCAGATATCATCGAGAGGTCCTTGGAATGAGCGCAATAAGATGAATCAAAAGAAAAGATCAAGTACACAAACAAGCCAATTTTCTTCATACCTTCAGCCAAAGGGATGTGTTTTGATAGGATAAGAATCCAAAGTGATACCCAAAATGATGCCCATTGTCAGAACGATATATCCTAGGACATGCATTGTATAGGATGATGATGGTTTGATAAGTTGATTGATAGGCTTTTGATATAAAGTTGATTGACATGTTTGAAAATGATCAAGACTTTGATTTTGTTTTAAAGATTTGTTTGCTTTTGATTTTACGATTGAAGCTTGCTTTTGTTGATTATTGTGATTGTTTCTGTTTGTGTTGCCAAAGGATGAAAGTGACGATCAATTTATTATGGATGATTGATTATTTTGAGTGAAATCGAGATGAGATGGATGGATTTTTTTGAAATATTTGGATGTTTTTGATGTTTTGAAATGTTTTGAGGTTGTTTTTGGTATTTTTGAGATTTTCAAATGTTTTGATTTTTTATTTTCCAATGTTTTGGGGTTTTCTGAGATTTTATGAATGTTTTTGGATTTTTTGTTTTGATGTTTTGATTTTGATGTTTTTGAATGTTTTTGGATTTTGATGTGATTTTGGATGTTTTTGGATTTTGATGTTTTTGAATGTTTTTGGATTTTGATGTCTCAGGGGCTGATCACAGATTAGCCTTGCCTACGTTTAAGCTCAGAGATGACGTAGTTCGAATTCCATGTTTTTGATGTTTTTCTAATTTTTTGAGTGTTTTTGGATTTTTGATATGTTTTGGATGTTTTTGGATTTTTCGCATAGTTTTGATGATTTGGATATGGATATGTGTGATGATATCAGTTCTCTGTTTGGGATTTTGTTGAAGACCAAACTAAGGTTGGCTAATCAAATTGATGGATTGATGATAATGATAACATTGTTGAGGATGCACAACAATGCAAGGATTGATTGATGAGGATTGATGATGATAACATTGTTGAGGATGCATAACAATGCCAGGATAGTGTTAAGCAACACACTGATCAGGAAGGATATCCCAAGATTATGGATTGATTGGATTTGATTGATCAGGATTGATGAAGCTTGATTTGGAACAAAAGTTGTTTGAATGATTTGATGTGACGTTTGAAGGGTGTGAATTAGATGCGATTGATATCGACTGATGTTCGATGAAAGATGAAGACTAATAAGGAATGTCTTCTCGTCAAAATATGCCATGGACTAGTGATTTGGATTTTGGATCACAAATGCTTTGACCAATTTGGTTTCACGTTTTCCAATGTTCAGATCACTACATAGGTTGGAGGATATAGATCAAGATTTATTCCTGAAGCAAGATGAAAATATCTGCCCCCAGTGTCTAGTAATGTAGGGAATGTCATGGATGGGTGCTCGGATAGGTGTATGGATGGATGGATACGGATTATCTTGCAATAAGATAAGGTGTTTGGATAAAGAAAACTCATTGGATAATGCTTCATGGCTCAAATAACGTTGCATAGGATAGGATCAATGAAAATGACCCATGTCAAGATGTCTACCATCACTAATAGATTTGACTGCAAAATACGATGAAACAGATCGACGAAATATGTAAAATATGATGTTCATCGGGTGTTTGTAAAATTTGATGTGTAATTTCCAATTTTTTTGAAAGTTTATCCCCGATGTTCGTCGAAATTTTGACGAACCTGGCGTTCATCGAAATGTCAGCTATTATTTTCGTCGAATGTTCGACAAACATGAAAAATTGAAAAAAAAATCAAATTGTGGCCGACATAAAGAAAAGTGAGTTCGCACTTGGTTATTAGATAGCGTTTTGCTCCTACTTGAGGCAGGTTGTGGAGAACTAGGGCCGATTTTCTTGGGAAAAATTAGAAAAAATTCAAGAAGATATTACCAGGTTGAGGGTAGTCATTGTCTTTTTGTAGAATTCAGTTGTGCAGTCAGATTTGTAGTTCTAGGTTTGAAAATCATATTTTAAAGCAACATCTCATCGGATTTCATTTTTAGAGGTTTAGGGTTTTGAGAATTTCATGTCCAGATTTTGTTTTGTGGAATCACCATAAGATCACAACCAAGAAACATATTCTTGTGACTATAATTATGTGATCCATAACTCTATTGGTCATGTGGCACAATTGTGCTATAACAAATACAGGATGCATTCATGTGTGACCCAAGTTTAATGTGGCTATGTTGTGATAGAAATGGAGGCACTCATATAATGTAGTTAATTGAGGTTGTATAATGTAGGTGTCAATCATCATTGGGTGCATTCAGGTTGTCTCAAGTTTAACAGGTTAGGATGTAATTATAGCATGATCGAAGATTGATTACCTCTTGCTGCAATAAAGAGCCTATAACTCTGGTTGATATGCAGAGTGGTTGTGTTATATCAATTATGTAGTGCATTCAAGCACAACCCATGTTTAATGGGCTATTCTAAAGAGTGATCAAGATTTTCTAAACCTTATGAATGTTACTTGACATATATTTGCATAATCTCAAATTCCTTCAGAGGCTTTTGAAGTATCAATGTATCCTATAGGGTTTAGAATGATTTGTTTTATTTAAAAAAAAAAAAAAATTATGTATTTCCCTGTAATTAAATAATGTGGAGATCTCTAAATCTGCCCTAGCACTATCCTCTTTGTACTTGTATTCATTACTCTAGCTACTTAGGTTTTGCGACATCTTGTATCATAAGCGTGGCTTTTAAATAGATCTCAGTCTTTGCTTTTAATCCTTTCATGGTAACCCTTGAGTTCCATAATCCACCTTGATCTCTTCTAAGAACGTCTTAGCTAGGCGCATAGTATGCATATAAAGCAAGTCCTTCATACACTTATTGTTCCAAACCACCACTCCTTTGCCATGCTAAAATGTTGCCTCCATAAGCATGTATGTTTTTAAAATCATGGTTGCCAGTGATTGACCATTAAGCTCACCACTTTCATCATGAAGATACAATGAAATTTTTGTCTTCAAACTCAAGGCATTATGGAAGATAACATTGTGAATTGTTTGTTGTGTACGATTCAATTTTTTTGCACATTTACTACTTTGCTAACTTCCTTGAAGACTGGGTATTGCACCCTCAGCTGCAATCTCAAACAGCTCACTCACTATCGCTTGAAGATTCATTTTATGAGCATCCTTCTATAAAATCAAACTATGCCCTATAGACTACCTACTTACTACAGGGGACTCATTGTTTCATGGTATTGTAGTTTTTAAGATCCTTCAACCTTATTGACACTACTTCACAGTCCACAAGGTATTATTCACTATTTTCCATCTTTGGTGAGTCTCAAAACTCTTGCTCAAACATGCAATCCACTACCTCCATTATACAATATTAATGGCTAAGAAGAAACATTGAACCTATGATTACCTTTGTTATTGCTTCATTTGAATGATCATTCCCTGATTGCATTTGCCTTGTCTAACACTACCAAAAGCATTTGAAAAACCCTTAAAGACCGACAGGGGGTAAGGAAACTCACTGTTAAAATCTCCACTTTACTATGCAAGGTTTGAGCTTTATTATCTTGTCACTGCTTAGCCTGTTTTTGACTGTCACATCTCAAGTGACTGTCATTCTTCTTACCGTAGATTGTATTTACAAATGTCAATAAGCTACATAGTGTGCTTGTTATTGGCTACAATCTTTAGATTGCAAGATTTTTTTATTACCTACATTGTCTCAATCTTTCTGGTATTGCAACCTCACTAATCCGCTATAGTTATTGTTTATGTTTCTACGGAGGCCTAGGGTTTGTACCCTAATCATGCCCTTACCAATGCTTCTATTGTTTTTTATTAGGGCTCTCTCAATGTTGAGGGCCCTAGGGATAAGCTCGTCATAAGAAGTGACACATTGCATCTTTAACTAAAGGATAAATCCATATTGATATTAGCAATGATGATTCTGACTTGTTGCTCCTTATGAATGGGTCACTTTCTCTTACAAGCTCGCTACCTCCATTTTTGTAGGAAGTTTGTGATCAAGTTCAATATTATGATTTTAGGAGTCTTAACAGTTGGAAATCATATTAAAATCAGAATTTAATAAGTTTTGGAATTAGCATTTTAAAGTGTTTTTTGGGTCATTAACTGGAAACTATGCTACTCACTGCGGTGGTTGCATGCCAAATTTTAGTGTAAAATGTCGAATTATTAGACTATGTTACCTGTCTATGAATAAAAATTATTGGAGTGTGAGTTTGATATTTTTTGAAGATCTAAATAGTCAAGCTTGGTAAAGAAAAATCATGTCAGATAATATTAGTCTAGAACAAAATGAAGAGACACTTGATAGATTGTAGGCTAGATTGAAAAGAAAGGGTGATGGGAAATATTATTGTCCTTACAATAATTGCAAGGGCTTAAAGATGAGATGACTTTTAATCACAACAACTGAGAAACATTGTAGGCATCATGGTCACGTTGAAGGGGGGCATGATTATCATCTATTGGTAAGTTGTTCATTATATGTGTTTATATTGATTGAATTTGTAAATGTTTATATTGTTTTAAAATTATATATATATATATAATCCTTGATCATGATCATGGTTTATTTGTGTCTATCATTATTATAAAGGTGGGAGTGCCCTGGGCGAAGA
>VDFB02006594.1:0-131404 GCA_007258455.2 Sequoia sempervirens
CATGAAAGAACTTCATCCAACATCCTTATGAGTGCAAGTACCACCAAATAGATATTTGTCAGATCTATCTTCCTTGAGAAAGGGAAATTTAGGAAGAGAAGAGGAAAGCGAGATATGTAGTATGTATAAAAGAGGGAGATCAACTAGAGGTCAAAATATTATAAGAAAATTCTGTAAATGCATGGAAATTTTTCTTGCTGAAGGGGGGTCATGTTCTTATGATGATGAGAGCATAGGAAATGTCGAGGTTCCCTTGAGGTACAAACATCTATGGAAACAATGGGTACCCAAGGAACTTCCTCCAATAAACACTAATTTTTGTGTCAACGAGAGGATATATCGCATAGCACCATCGTCATTATATGGTTTGGGCCTATTTTGCATGGATGACATAAAGGTCTATTATGAAAAAGTTACTAAATTGATGGAGTATGTCAAACCCTATTATAGTTGCAAAGATTAGATGCAACTGGTTCGATATACATGAAGTATGCATAGGTATGCACTGTCAACAAATTATATACAACTAAAAGATAAGGATAAAAATAAAGGAGTGGCTATGTACATTGATGGAAGGCTAGAAGGCCAAAAGCATTAGGGAATATTGTAGGGTTTATAAATAGTACACAACTTGGGTCAACGAATAAACAACCCAATTGCATATTTGAGGTGTGAGATGGAAACCATGTATTCATATGTGCGATAAAATCAATAATTGTAGGGGAAGAGTTGCTAATCGATTACAATTTGAATTGCTTAGTTACAAAAATAGTTACTATGGGGGTAGTACGTAGTATGTACCATTTTACCCAGCCTCCAATTAATGACTCCAATATACCATTTTCTTCTTATGTTTTTTTTCGTAAGTCTATTGGTTTCATTTTGGTAAAAAAAAATTATATTTAATTTTTGTTACAATAGGACATTGATCGTATGGAGAAGGCTCTAGCCTAGAGCATAGATCACAATGTATCTTCAGGCGCTTCTACCCGACAGGTTTACCTCATTGTAATTGTACAAATTAGATACAAGAATTTTTTTTATTATTATGTTGTTTTCATAAGTTTATTGGGTTAATTTTGATAATATTTTTAATATTCTTGTTGCAGTCGACTAATCGGGGAAAGGCACCAGCAGTAGACAAGAGCATCCATAGGGAGGTGTTTTCAATATTATGTGATGATATCGTCGCTTATTCAACAAACCCTCTTGATATGATAAGGAAGACCCAACAAAAATGCAATGAAGAAATCCTTAAGTTGTTATTCATAGGGCCTTAAATAGATGAGATAAGAGAGGGTTAAAATATTGACTGAGAGATCACAAAACTTACAAGTAAGTTGTCATGAGGTCTTTAATTATAACATAATTTCATTCATGGTTTTATATTTTGTACTCTTTTATGTCATGAACTAAAATATGTGTTTTTTATAGGATTTTTTGTGTCCTCATGATGCTCCTAGCCATGATCAGGGTACTATAAGTGTTGCCCGAGGATTAGGGGTTGTTACAAGTGTCCATCTTGATCTTCCTACGCATACATTACATCATCTGACCCCATCATCCATGCCTATATTGTCGTTTGAAATTTCGGCAACAAATACCATGCAAGCATCCATTAGTGCACCCTCTAGCAGTGAGCACATGCTAGAACATACGTCAGGACATATACCTAGGTATGCAGAGGCCACTAGTACTAGTTATATTTTAGCAGCATTTCCTAGATCTTCCCATATTCCTGGTATGGGAACATTGCCAGTCCCATTTGTGGTGACCAAGTATTTCATTCCCATAAAGATAGAGAAGGTCCTAGGTACTCTAAAATCTTTTAATTATTATTATATATAATCCAATTGAAATTTACTTATTAATTGCTCTTTTTAGACTATTGATCCCATGATCATTTTGTAGGAAATGATGTTTTTTATAAACATCTAAGTGATATTACATTGGAGTTCTTTGGGTCCACCATACGTACATGGTGGAATGCCCAAAATAAAAATTTAAAAGATGATCTCATTAACCGTTTAGTTGTGCTCTTCAGTGATAAACCATTCAACTGAACGAAGGTCCTTAAGAAAGTTGGTACCTATCTAAAGTATATGAGGGACCAATATAGGTCACATTTAGAGAAGAAAAAAAAGTACGAATGTCCCCCCATGATTCCAGAGAGGGAGTGGAAGGACCTCGTGTCGGATGGAAAGGAGAAGACTGAAAAGAAAAAAGGAAAGACACCATTGGGCCAAGGTATGTGATACTATCAACAATGTAATTATGTATTGATTACTCTTTTTTTTTACATAATCTAACATATTTAAAAAAATTTCATAGGCTACCTAACACATCAAAGGAAACAGCATGACGAGGGAAAAGGGCAATATTGATCCTAATTCGTGTGTTAAGTGGCGAAATTCAGGCAAAGAAGAATCATAAGCATCAAGGAAATTAAAACATTAACTAAATAAGAAATCGAAAACACGGTTTCTATCGCCACCCATAGAAGAAAATCTGGCGATCCATGCAAAATGTAGGGCCCCAAATTCACTGAGGTTCCTAAGCAAAAGAGGACCTAAAGATTTCCTTCTAGCAAGGCTATGGAGTCATGGTTGAATGTCTAAGAGTCTTGACTAGGCAAACACAATCTTCCATTGCATCCGACACACAAGTAAATAAACTCAATAAAGTTTATTTAAAATTGAATACTCGTGCAATCTATTCAATTTAATTTCACCATAAAGTAATTACATGCTTATTTTTTAAACATTCAAGCAATGATAATAATACTACACATGAATTGGAATGTAGCCCGTGATGGTGGATCACAACCCTAAAATGAAGGTCATGGTGTGCATCCTAGTACTTTAGAGCATGTAGAGTGTGATCAACATGTTGAGCATGATTAGGCTAGAGAATATCAGGAACATGATATGGCCCCATCAGGTAAAGAGGACCACTCTAAAGTTCTTTTAAACATATTTAATTGCAATTGTTGTATTAATTAATGTAACCTTCCGTGTTTCAACTTTAGAGCATGTAGAGCATGATCAACATGTTGAGCATAATCAGACTAGAGAAGATCAGAAATATGATTTGGCCCCATTAGGTAAAGAGGACCACTGCGTTCTTTTGCAACAAACATATTTACCCAATTGGTGTATTAATTAATGTAACCTTTCATGTTTCAACCCGCAGATCGATTTGAGGTGTTCCATGTTGAGCATGTAGGCCCAAGAAGCTCCGTGAACAAGCATGTGGGACCCACTTAAAGAGAACCAATTTAATTTTCTTTTAATTAATGAAATATACTTGTAACAATAATAATAAAACATATCAGTTTAACATTTCTTTGTTATTGTAGCAGACCCCCCTTGCAACGACATCCACGTCGTGAGCAGACGACTAGGCGTACATTAAGATCAAAAGTAGAGGGAAGAAAAACTAAAGGGGGGATAGATGATTTAGAAAATGATACTCCAGTTCATATTTTTTTAGATTTAAAAAAGAAATAAAAAAAAGTGATTGTAATCATATCATTGATGAGCTTAAAATATGCTCATAGTTTGGATGTTATGATAAAATTTTAATGTCTTTACTTTTGTTATTTCATGACTGTTTAAACTTTGTTGAAACCTTTTATGGGGATATCCTGCAGCTCATTTTGTTGACTTGATTGCATTTATTCCTCGTTGACTCCCGAAAATGGCTGGTATATCGTATACAGTTTTTGAATGATGAAGTAGATTTAAAATGTGTGATTAATGAATAGATATCATGTATGTACCATATGCCTTTTCTTTCACATCTGTTGCCTTTTGTTTCACAGGTTGTTGAAGAATGATCGAGTCAAGCGCAGCCGATCTCGACCTTGCAGTAAAGTCCATTTCCTGCACGACTTCGAGGAAGCTCTGGCGAAAACTCTTTGACCGAAACTATGGGAAAGAATTTTAATGACAGTCAATCTGGAAAGAGTGGAGTGCTAGATTTTCTCCAAATTGGGTTGAACGCATAAATTCATTATGAAGTCTGTTCCTTGATTCGGGGATATACTTTACTTCCACAACTTTCTTTGATTGAGTTAGTTAGTTAGTTGCTCTCCTGTTTTATAAATAAATTTCTCCTCTTGTGTGAGGGACACACAGAGAGGAGAAGATAGATAGAATGAGTAAGAGATGATAGTTAGTAAGTTAGAAGCATAGTAATAGCAGATATCATGTAAGAGTCAGTAGGATAATGAGAAATAGAATCTGTATGATCAAAGACAGAGTTTGTTGTTAGTTTCCACGTCAACAAAGCAATGTATACCATTATGTTTTCATGAATAAAAGTGCGATGAAGTTCTGAGTTTAGCATCTGTGTAATCAGTAGATGCTTGCTAAGGGGGCCCACTTAGTAAGTATCTATAGCTAGTTAGTTAGTCGTTATTTCCTGTTGATCTTCAGATTAGCTTACATCTTTGAAGTTTTCATACAAACTCAGTCTTATAGTGCTCCTGTAGCATAGAGAGTCCATCCCTGTGACTGTTCCTGCAGCATAAGGCCAGTTCAAAGTTTGTGTTTCAGTCATAGTTGTTATGATTCCTATCATAGTTGAGTTAAATAATTTTGCATTACCGTTCTCTGGCTTAGATAGAATTTCTTTCCAGTATTATTTATGCTAAGATTTGACCGAAACTAGTTCCTAGTGCATATATTTTGCCGTACCATTTAAAGTCTACGTTCCCTGGTTTGACAATTAAAATGGATGTCTATAGAAAGATATAAGTCACCTGTTGGAATGTCCAATTCTTAGGAAAGGTTTTACTGTGATTTTCATATCCTTTTGTGGGCGCGAGCCATTTTTGGCGCCGTTGCTGGGGATGGCATCTAGCTAGGAGTCTGTTAGAAGTCATTTTCAGCATTAGTTTAGTCTGTTAGTCAAAAATTTTCAAAATCTTTGAAGCCGCTACTCACCATATTGCATGCATAGAAGAAGAAGAGACACACTGGGAAGGTTTCTCCCTGAAAATTTATTTATTGAACTACCATTTGACCCAGCTGATAACAAACCTGAGGAAAATCCATTCGCTCTGTTATTCCAGCACCCAGACATGGCAAATAATCCACCTAATTATCCACCTCCTGCATTTGAGTTTCCCATTGTTCCCCAACAAGATATCGACAATCTCAAAAACATTCCCTCTTCCTTACTTCCAAAGTTTTATGGCTTGGCTACGGAGGATCCATAAACTTTTTTATTTGAATTTGATGTCCTCTGTCGCAGTTATGACTACAACACAGATGCTCATAAACTGAAGTTATTTCCTTCCACTTTGAAGGAAGGAGCTCTCAAGTGGTTCATGAGTCTGGGAAGAGGTGCTGTAGATAGTTGGGTCGCCATGCAGATGAAATTCCTTGAAAAGTATAAGGAATATTGTAAGAGTGCCAGCAAAGGTGATGACATATTCTGAATTCAGCAGAAGGAGGATGAAAGTCTAGAAGATTATATTTCCAGGTTTTTGTTTTCACTAAAAAGGAACTCAAACCATACTCTCAACGAGGACTCTCAGAAACTACTCTTTCTAAGGGGAATCAGTGATGTCTGTATTGACGCCTTGGACCTGATGGGAGGAGGTGATATAACCCAACTTCCTTGGGATGATATAAAGAAAATATGTCTTAACTACTCTCGAGCAATAGTTAAGAAAGGTCAAGGTCATCATGCTACAGTGGGGAAGTCTTCTTCGGGTGGAGTTTCCCGAACGGAGATAACAAATTTGCTATCTGATTTCAAGCAGGACATCATTAATAATATGGCTACACAACTAGACACTATGCAAGCTCGGAAGAAACATGCAGAGGCTAAGGTAGTTTTGGATGAGTTCTGTCCATACTGCAGACAGAAGAAGCGTGATTGCAGATTCAAGATGGTGGCTAATTTGGAAGCTAAGCAACTTCCTACTGACTTCAAACCAGTAGAAGGTGATGATGATCAAGTGTTCTTTGTTGCGCAAAGGAGACCATGGGCCCAAAGACAAGGTATGCCTCAAGATCCTTTAACTTTTGGTAATCCTTATTTTGGCTATAATAACCAATGGCAACATGCATATGGCCAACCACCACCCTGGAATCCACCTCAACCAAGTTGGCCTAATTATCAGACCCCACAATGGCAATCTCCTCAAGGAGGTTGGCAGCAGCCACAAGGGCAATGGACCCCACCTTCAGGAAATTGGCAACAAAATCCTCAATGGAGAGGTCCTCAGCAATGGAAAAACCAGTCTCCTAGATTCCTGCAACTTCCACAGCCACAACAACAGGCCCTCATGCCACCTCCTGCAGCAACTGCCACAAATCCTAGCCCTCCGAAGCAAACGCCTATGCCTGCTCAGCCGTTGCCCAATCCCAATAATAAGCAACAACAGCAGCCACAACAATCTGCATATCTTGCTGAAGCCAACCAATATCAAGCTTATGCCTTAAACATTAATAACATCCATCTGAGGTCTGGAACTACTTTACTTGCTCCCAAACCACCTCTGATTACTGAAATACCAAATTATCCCCTTGAAGAATCTACCAAACCTGATGTTCCTACTGAGCATATGCCTATACCCGATATAGTTTCTCCAGAACCTGTTTTGTAAAGACAAGATAAACCACCTTTTCCTCAGAGGTTGCAAAGAACTGAATCTAAATCCATAGAAGAACCCACTTTTGATATTTTGGATCAGCTCAAAAATGTATAGATTCAAATTTATTTATTTCAGGCTATTAGAGATGTTCCCATTTTTGGAAAAGCTATTAAGGAAGCCTATTTGAAGAAGCCTGGAAGAAAGAAAAAGGATCCCCAAACAATCCATGTCTTAGGGAAATTGGCTGATATAATGTTGGGAAATATAGTTATTCCAAAGTATATTGATCCCAGAAGTCCTGTAGTGCAGATACACATAAATGGCCAAGTTGTAAAAAATGTTTTGATTGATTGAGGTTCTGCCATTAATGTCATGACAAAGCATACTATGGACTCCTTGAATATTTCAAACATTAGGTCTACACCCACAGTTCTGCAGCTTGCAGACAGCTCCACAGTTAAACCTGATGGGATGGTGGAAGATGTAATTGTCACTCTTGAATCTTGGGAGTATCCTGCTGATTTCACAATATTATCAGTTAAGGAAACTTTAGGAGGGTACCTAGTTATCCTTGGTAGACCATGGTTAGCAACTACTAATGCTTTTATAGGATGTCATTCTGGAGATATGACCATTTCTGATGGACAGTCCACAAAGAAATTGGCCTTGTATCCGCCTGCTAGACCTCAATCAGATTTGTCCCAACCTGTTTGGCCAGATGTGGGGGAAGAGACTAAAGAAGCCAATTATTTGGCTTAATTAATGATGCTTCAAAATGATCCATTCTCACAACTTCAGAGTGAAGATGCTTTGCTTTTTCAAGTTCTACAATTTAACCCTGATACAGGTAGTTCATCTGATCCAAGTGGCAGTCATCATCAATGTTTCCTGCAGCAACTAGATTCTGAGAGTTCATTGCCTAAACTTCTGACAATTTTTCATAACTTGCTTCCACAAGAGGTACAAACATTACATGTTGATTCTATGAGTAATCTCACTAAGCAGATAGAATTGTCTCTAGATCATTGTTTGAATGTTAATAGCAAGTTGTCACAGTCTCAAGAGGCTGACTTATTAAAAATGCTACAAGAACAGCATAAAGCTTTTGCATGGGAATATGGGGACATGCAAGGAATAGATTCTCGAGTTTGTACTCATAGAATATATATCAAAGAAGATTTTTCACCAGTTAGACAACCTCAAAGAAGAGTAAATTCAGCACTTAGAGAAATAGTAAAAAATGAACTTCAAAAGTTGCTTGATGCTGGTTTTATTTACCCAATTTCTGACAGCCAATGGGTTTCTCCATTAATCATTATCCCCAAGAAAGGAGGAAAATGGAGAGTGTGTATGGATTACAGAGAGTTGAACAGTGCCACTAAAAAAGATCACTTTCCACTACCTTTTGTAGACCAAGTACTAGACTCACTGTCTGGAAAAAGATATTTTTCTTTTTTTGATGGTTACAGTGGGTATAATCAAATAAAAATAGCTCCTGAAGATCAAGATAAGACCACTTTTACCTGTCCATGGGGAACATTTGCTTATTCAGTCTTTCCTTTTGGTCTATGCAATGCACCAGCAACATTTCAGAGAGCAATAATTAGTATCTTTGCTGATATATCTCATGAATATATGGAAATTTACATGGATGATTTCACTACCTATGGAGTCACATTTGAAGAAGCACTGATGAATTTAGAAAAGGTATTGAAAAGGTGTAGAGAGCAAAATTTATCTCTAAACAATGAAAAATGTTTTCTGATGATGGAAGAAGGTATTGTTTTAGGTCATCATATTTCAAAGAATGGAATTCAGGTTGACCCTGCTAAAATTGAAGTTATTATGAATTTACAAATTCCTGCAAAAAAAAAAGATGTCAGAAGTTTTCTTGGTCATGCAGGTTATTATAGAAGGTTTATAAAAGACTTCAATAAAATTGCCAGCCCACTTTATGCCTTGTTAACAAAGGATTCACAATTTGAGTGGACAGAGGCCTGTGAAAAATCCTTCCTACAACTAAAGGACTTGCTTACTAAAGCCCCTGTTCTTCAAGGACCAAAATGGAATTTTCCTTTTCACATACATGCTGATGCATCTGATTTTGGTATAGGAGTAGTTTTAAGTCAAAAAGAAAATTCAATTGAGCATGCTATCTACTTTATCAGCAAAAACCTTTAAGGTCCTGAGCTCAACTATACTGTTACAGAAAAGGAATTGCTTGCAGTAGTGTATGCTTTGAATAAATTTAGGCATTATGTCACAGGTTATCAGATATTCGTTCATACTGACCATGCAGCAATTAAGTACCTGATGAACAAACCTGCCATGTCTGGTAGATTGGCACGATGGCTCCTGTTGTTACAAGATTTTGATCTCACAATCATTGACAAACTAGGAAGAGCTAATGTTGTAGCTGACTTTTTATCAAGACTTCAATCAGCTGCACCTGATGAACATGAAGTTATTGATGATAGGTTTCCTGATGAACACTTGTTCTCTATTGTTGCACAAACTCCATGGTATGCAGACATTGCCAATTATCTAGCAGCAAACAGAATACCAGCTCACTTTTCCCCAAAAGAAAATAAGTTGTTGATAGAGAAAAGTTTTAACTTTTCCTAGATCGCAAATTGTCTGTTCTATACTGGACTTGATCAAGTAATGCGAAGATGTGTAAGAGAAGATGAGACTTATGATATCTTGCATGCTTGCCATGATGAACCATGTGGGGGACATTTTGCAGCAAAAAGAACAGCAATGAAGGTTCTTACAACAGGGTACTACTGGCCAACATTATACAAGGATGCTGTGGCCTATACAAGGAAGTGTGACAGATGCCAGCGTATGGGAAGACCAACTAAGTCAAATGAAATGCCACTATATCCGCAGGTCATAGTCACCCATTTTGATAAATGGGGAATGGATTTTGTAGGACCAATTGATCCACCATCAAATGGAAAGTCATACATTCTAGTTTGCACGGACTATGTCACAAAATGGGTCGAGGTAAAAGCTATGACTCATGCCCGAGATAACAAAGTTGCTGAATTTTTGTATCAACAAATTTTCACAAGATTTGGAGTTCCCAGAGAGCTTGTAACTGATCAAGGAGCTCAGTTTACCTCAAATATGATCACTGCACTAATGAATGACTATAAGATTAAACATAGGAAGTCTAGTCCCTATCATCCTCAAGCCAATGGTCAGGCGGAGGTAACAAATAGAAAAATTGAGGCAATTCTCACAAAGATAGTGCAGATCCATAGAAAAGACTGGAGCAATAGACTTCCTGAAGCAGTTTGGGCTTATAGGACTACATGGAAGGCAACAACTGGGTTTACACCTTTTGAGCTGCTTTATGGGAAAACAACTATGTTACCCATAGAATTTGAACATAAAACTTTGAGGACAGCTCTTGAGCTCAACATGGACTTATCTGAAGCACAGAAGGACCGTCTCTTGCAGCTAAATGCTTTGGATAAAATGAGAAAAGCCGCCCTGCAGCACACAGAAACAATCCAACAGCAAAGAAAGAAATGGCATGATCAGCACATCAAAACCATGAAATTTTTTGCTGGAGATTGGGCCCTGTTATATGATTCCAGATATCAAGAAAACTAGGGTAAGTTCACAACACGTTGGCTTGGCCCCTATGAAGTTGAAAATGTGTTCGACAATGGAGCTGTACAGCTAGTGACAATTGATCCAGTCCATTTTAAATTGCTAGTCAATGGCCACCGACTCCGGTTGTACCATAAACCAATTTCAAAAGAAGAATTCATGCAATAGTTCATTCAGATTCCTCCCGCTACTCTTCCTGCAGCAGAAGGCTTTAGCCTTTCTCTTGCAGCGTTGCTGTAATTTTTAAAAAGCATGTCCATAATAAAGGTTTTCTTTTAAGGAAACCCCTTTTTCTCCATTTTCATTTATTGCCCCCATCTCAACTCTTTATCTTCCATCCATCCATCCATCCCATCCATCCATTTCATTCGTACATTTCATCCGCCATGTCACCCATCCACTTCGTCCATCCGCATCAACCTTAATTAAGATATATTTCCCACTTGTCACTTCATGCAGCGCCGTCATCTTTCTTCACACGTACGTGTAATTATCAAAGGTACGCCATATCTTTTCTTATCGCATATTTGATTTATTTGATTTTATTTATTTACTGCTATGCATGTACCGGTCATTATTACCTGAATCTCTACCTGTTCTTTAGTACATGTGAGGACACATATCATACTTTAAGTAGGGGGCGGGGTAATCCATATTTTAAAACCTGTCTTTTTGCCTCTTCTATAACTGCATAAATGACCTTTCTTTAATGCCTTTCTGGTACTTTCCAAATGTGATCGCATGTCCTTCTTTAATGCATGTTTTTCTTGTAAACTACGATTAAGACTACTTGTTCAAAAAGCTCATTTTTGGAAAAAGAAAGAAATGTGACGGAACGACAAAAGAAAACTAGAGCAGAAGGGGAAATATAAAATTTGAATCTTCAGCAAGGAATTGAGCTCAGCTAAGAAAAACTGCAAACATGGGTGGTCAGTTGGAGCGACATGAGCCTGTAGCTCATGAATTGTTACTGCAAAATCCACAAACAGCCCACGCATTTAGTCTCTACGGATGGTTAAATTATTTTTTGAGCTTAAATGATTTTGATGAGGAGGCTACTGGAGAATTCTTGAGAACCCTTTCTAAAGGGAAAGCCACCGTATGGGGTCTAACAGTTGTTGCAACTAAAGATAGAATTGTTGAGGTAACTGGGCTTCCAGTCGTTGGAGAAAACTTTTCTTCAGACGCTGCAGCTACAAGGGCTGAGTTTTCAATGCCTGCTAATGGACCTCTGGAAGTCTCCAAGTAGGGATGCAAGCGTGTGTCGCTGCCTCCTCCATATTCAGAATATGCCACTTATAAATAAGGTATTTAACCTGTGAAGGCCGTTTTTCCTACCTGCATTCTCATCATTTTAAATTATTAAGCCATATGAGGCATGGGTTAGTCATAAATGTTCTAAATTTCTTGTTAAAGTTTTTAGAACAAAGTGCCCATGGAACTCAACAGGGGAAAGACAATTATGTCACTCATCATGGCCTTATTAAATTACTGATTGAGCGCTCTTTGAGAGACGTCTCACCTCTCTCCTGGCAACAATTTGTTGCCCAAAAGAGTTTGCAAATACCACAAACTCCTAGGGTACTTACCCCACGGCCTCAAAGAAAGAAGAAAGAAATTGCATCTACTAGTGGAACAGGGCATGGGTCATCTACTCCTGTAGCACCTAGTCCTGCAACTTTTGCACCTGAATCCTCTGCTAGGGTACAAACTAGGTCTGCCACTAGGAGAGAGAAAGGAAAAACAAAGGCAGAAGGGTCCCCTGAATCTGACCCTCGTCCTTAGAAAAGACAATGCTCCTCTCCTGCAACACCTTTCCCTGCAGCCGTTTCTCCTACAGCAACACCTGTTGCTATTACCAGTTCACCGTCATCCTCTGGTAGGGCAAAGCCCTCTGAACAAACAAGAAAAAGAAAAGCTACCGGAACACCTCTTGCAGCTGCATCTGTGGCAAGAAGGGTTTCCACAAGGAAACAATCTAAGACCTCCTCTGCTTCACTGCAACCTGAGGTGATTGTAATTTCAGAAGGGTCTGTTGAATCTAAATTTAATGTTTCTCAGAATGAGTATGAGAATGCTGCTCAGAGTTCATTTGTTCCTGAAGAGGAACAAGTTGAGACAAAAGAAACTGGGCATAATGAGAAAGGGTTACCAAATCTTGATGATTTGGCTGCTACTGCTATGCAATTTTCGGAGGAAGCACAGACTTCTCCACCATAGCAACAGGAAGAATTTATCTTGCAGCAAGAGCAAGAATAGATTGAACAATTGAATGTGCCTAGTGAAGTTGTATTTCACCCTGCAATTTGTAAAGCCATTGTTGTGTATAGGAGGATGTTTTTAATTAAGTTTCTGGAATATGTTAAAGATAATTGGGAAACAGTTACATTACAAACTCTGACTTTTCGACACATAGCCCAAACTGATATGCAGCAAAGTCTGTGGGAAGTAGAAAAGAAGAAATTGAAAAGGAAAATTGAAAGTCAGAAACAAGAAATTGCTGAGTTGAAAGAAAAAATGGACGAAATGTTGAAAGTAACTGGTCAAATTATGGAATGCAGACTGCCACCCAGAGTTTATGCTCTGTTCCTTAAAGAACATTTTTTATGGTTTCAATTGATGAGAATTTCTAGAAACCAAGACCCTATAATTCACACTGCCAAAGAGTTTTATGAAGCATACCAGGCAGCCCCTAACTGGTTAAGGAATTCTCTGTGTGAATTTTATTTGCATGGCTACTTAATACCATTTGAAACATAATGGAATCCTCTTCTATACATTGGTGATATTCATTTGAGACCATTTATGTCATGGGCAACAAATGAGGCGAATTATGGCCGGCAGTGGGAAACATATGAGGAAACTGAGAAGACAGAGCCTGTCCCATTACGCTCTCAAAGTTCAAACCAACATGCAATGTTAAAAGATTGGTTTGCTCTAACATATGGTATTAATAATGTTTCAGCTAGAGAGAAAATATTTGATATCAGAAAGCAAATATATGATGAATTCCAGGCACAACAATATTCGTTTTGGAGATTAGCATATACCAGAAGTGAGAAAAGATGGGAGAGATTAACCGTTGGGTTAAGAAAGTCAGAACCACATGGTCCCCTAAATTTTACAGCAGCTCTCAAATGAACCAGCAGATATATTCAATTAGGACTTCAAACAAGATTTGAACTGTGGCTGCCGATGACATTCAGACCCCCTGTGTTAATGTGGCCCCTGTATCCTCACCAGGCTACAAATCTTAACAATGAATTAGAAGACCGAAGATATGAAAGGTGCCGAGATTTCAGAGGATTCTATTACAAGTTTGGACATCCATTCCAAAGTCATGCAGCCACCACTGACTTCAGAGAAATCATCAGGAAAGTTAATGCTGGAGGACCAGCATTGGGCTAAGCAGGGGGCAGTGATGAGCTTAAAATATGCTCATAATTTGGATGTTATGATAAACTTTTAATGTCTTTACTTTTGTTATTTCATGATTGTTTAAACTTTGTTGAAACCTTTTATGGGGATATCCTGTAGCTCATTGTGTTGACTTGATTGCATTTATTCCTCGTTGACTCCCGAAAATGGCTGGTATATCGTATACAGTTTTTGAATGATGAAGTAGATTTAAAATGTGTGATTAATGAATAGATATCGTGTATGTACCATACGCCTTTTCTTTCGCATCTGTTACCTTTTGTTTCACAGGTTGTTGAAGAATGATCGAGTCAAGCGCAACCGATCTCGGCCTTGCAGTAAAGTCCATTTCCTGTACGACTTCGAGGAAGCTCCGGCGAAGACTCTTTGACCGAAACTATGGGAAAGAATTTTAATGACAGTCAATCTAGAAAGAGTGGAGAGCTAGATTTTCTCCAAATTGGGTTGAACGCATAAATTCATTATGAAGTATGTTCCTTGATTCGGGGATATACTTTACTTCCACGAATTTCTTTGATTGAGTTAGTTAGTTAGTTGCTCTCCTGTTTTATAAATAAAGTTCTCCTCCTGCGCGAGGGACACACGGAGAGGAGAAGATAGATAGAATGAGTAAGAGATGATAGTTAGTAAGTTAGAAGCATATTAATAGCAGATATCATGTAAGAGTCAGTATGATAATGAGAAACAAAATCTGTATGATCAAAGATAGAGTTTTTTGTTAGTTTCCACATCAACAAAGCAATGTATACCATTCTGTTTTCATGAATAAAAGTGCGATGAAGTTATGAGTTTAGCATCTGTGTAATCAGTAGATGCTTGCTAAGGGGGCCCACTTAGTAAGTATCTATAGCTAGTTAGTTAGTCGTTATTTCCTATTGATCTTCAGATTAGCTTTCATCTTTGAAGTTTTCATACAAACTCAGTCTTATAGTGCTCCTGCAGCATAGAGAGTCCATCCCTGTGACTGTTTCTGCAGCATAAGGCCAGTTCAAAGTTTTTTTTTTCAGTCATAGTTGTTATGATTCCTATCATAGTTGAGTTAAATAATTTTGCATTACCGTTCTGTGGCTTAGATAGAATTTCTTTCCAGTATTATATCTGTTAAGATTTAACCGAAACTAGTTCCTAGTGCATATATTTTGTCGCGCCATTTAAAGTCTACGTTCCCTGGTTTGACAAGTAAAATGGACGTCTATAGAAAGATATAAGTCACCTGTTGGAATGTCCAATTCCTAGGAAAGGTTTTACTGTGATTTTCATCTCCTTTTGTGGGCGCGAGCCAATCATGACAACCATATTTTTGATCATATGTAAAAAATGAAAGAATGAATATTAAATGTTAATGAATGAATGTGAATATGTTAATTAATGAATGTTATATGTTAATGAATGTTATTTTTTATTAATGGATGAATGAATGATTAATGTTATATGATTGGGTATGGGGAATTCAGAGTGATGTGAGGGGGGAGGGGCCAAATGAGCTTCCATTGTCACACGGTTGGCCCTATTAATTAGGGAATATTAAACTATTCTCGAAATAAAGAGAAGCTAAATAGGGTACAACACACTTTTCAATATAAGAAATGCATCATTTGAAGCATCAAACCAATATGCAAAGATGAAATCTAAAGTGCTAACTTTTCACTATGGTGGCAGAAAAATGATTCTTTATACCTTGAATCCATGCTCTGCATCATAATTTGAAGTTGTTTCCATTCCAATGTTCTGAGTGTATTTTGTTTGTATGGATTTGTATGAATACCACATTGTGTTGTGTGTGGATTTGGTTTCAAAGCTCTGTTTCTTCTATTTTTAGTGGTGACATAACTCTAAAATTTAAATTTTGTGCATAACAGGTTAGTTGAAAAATTGACAGCTCTGAAGGGTTTAGAGGCTTGATTGAGATAGATACACAGATATTTGGATCTTGTTGTTGATGGGAGGCTTCCACTTAACCATGAAATTTTGTACCATTTGCGGGTATGCAAAAGTTTCTCTACTTACATTCATTCTTGATCATAAATGTTGTAAATGATATTAATGCTTCAAACTTAAGATTTAATTCATTGTTATAATGATCAAAATGTTATACTTTTCTATACATTCAATCATTCTCTTTCCCCCTACCCTTTTCTCTCCCCCCCCTCCTTTTAAGAATTTTCTTTGTCATAAAAGATTCACATTTTTGTCTCATTTACACAAATTTATCTGAAGCGCTAGGAGTGAATAAAGATATGTAAAAGATGATGGATTATGTCTAAACAACAACTTTCCATATTATAGCTAATTAAATCCTTAATATTTGAATAGTTTAGAGCTTGAATAATGCTTGTATATGCATGTGTAGCAATAAGGGAGCCTATGTGAAGATTGAATTTTAAAACATCACTTTGGTATTTTTCCTTAGGCAGTGAAATTATATTTTGAGAAATACAAACCTACACACACATTGATATTTTTTGGCATTGCATTGAGGAAATTTTTTTCTCTTATATCTACCCTCGGCTAGACATGGAGGTATATAATATTGGTTTATGGGTTTATTTTGTAAGTAGTTAATTTCACAGAGGAAGACTAAAATCTTCTTAATGTCCTATCAGGTGTGAAAGCATATGAATCACTTGCTGAAGGCACCATTTTGTATTCATCCAAAAATTGGTTTGATTTTTTTTTTTATGTTTCTTGCATGTGTTTTTTTTAGGCTCTAGAGATGTAGCTTGGCTCTTTCCTTTGCACTTTTCATCTATTTTGATTATTATAGTAGATTGCCCTCATAATTTTTTATGTAGATCTATTTGTAACCTTATTTTCTACCAATCAATTTGCAAACTAGTCACATATTAAGGACCATTTCGCTAAATTGTAGTCATCCATTACTTCATATGTTGCAGGTTGTGTCTGTGTGCCAATAAATCCTGATGATTGTGAGAACTTTAATCCTACAAGTGTACCCAATCTTTCTCAAGTAAAAGTCTTACCTTATTTTATATTATTTTAAATGGTTGATTGAAGGTGCTTCTTTAGATCTAAGATAGTTGAACCCTGGATTAAATATGGTATTAGATGGGAAGTATAATGATAAAACTAAGTTCCATTGAACACAAATTATGAACATAATTTACTAGACTATGAATACTGTTACAATTATAATTATTTCTCCTTTACCTACCTCTGCATTAATGAAAATGATAGCAGATATTAGAAGTTCATTACATGTCTCATGTATGTGTTAGTATTTTAATTTTGTTTAAGTTGTTCAAGAGCTTGATTAGGTCAAGAATATGTTCTACAAGCTTTGTTCTCTTGACACTACTCAACATTTTCCCAACACATTTTCTCTTCAATCCAGACATTTCTTAATTCTTTCCCTTGTTAGCCCTTCGTTGTTCTCAAGTGTAATGATTTTTCTATGCATCTTGTTGTCTATATGTATGATTATTCATCTCTTATGAAGCATGGATAACCTTTCATGGAATTTTTGTTGTGATTAGGCAATTGCCATTGTGAGAATAATCATTTAATTTGTATGGAAGTAAGTCTTTTTCATATTATTTGACTTGGTATTGTAAACTTGTCTTTGTAGGATTCTCTAGGGTGGAAGAGTAGAATTGTGATGATAGGTAGAGTTGTACAACACCACAAATCATTTGGCATTATCAATATATTTCTTATAGAATACTTTGTGCAAGTCAAATGGAATGTGCAATGACAATTGATCTAAAATTCAAATATGAATATAAGTACATTATACACAAGAAGATGGTATCTATTATATTATTTAAAGCACCCAAAAATAAGAAAATTAATAGGTTCCATTTGTTTACTTTCTCTTAGACACTTGCTTAATTAGCGAGACCCTCATAATGTCTTGTTGAAAACCAGTAGTGTTCAAAACTCCTGAAGAGGTCAGATTGGTGTGACATTGGATCTATCTTGCGGATGGAAGTCATCAACAAGACATGGACTATTAGAGTGATTTTTCTATCCTATGCCAATGATTGATCTCTCATAGATGGATTGGCTTCGGTGGCCATAGCCAAGACTCTCCGTGATGGTACATTTCAACGAATATTTTAAAAAAAAAATTGCATTGTTTCGTCAAAATTTTAATGAAGGCCACCGACGAATCACCGAAAAGGTCTGACAAAGTTGCTATAGTTGTGATGAAGGCTTCATCATAACTCCTTGCCCATTTTGTCGAAATAGCGATGAACTTTTGGTATTCTTTCAACGCTTCAGAAGAGCCATTTCAATTGCATTTTGGTTGTAATTTGTCGGTGGATACATGAAGTTTTCATTGATATTCCGATGAAAATATAATTCATTTTATGATGCCGAAAACTATCAAATCTTTGCAGTTATTTCGATGTTTAATTCATTGTCAGAATTTTGATGAAAAAATAGCGACGAATTTTTTTTCATCAATTTGTCAATTGTCCAACAAATGTTTGTCAAATGACCGATAAATCTTCATTGAAAAATGGAGTCAAATTCAATAGTGTGAAATTATTGATCCTTGTGAACAAGTCTATCCCTTGATAACATCGAACATCTTGTGGTTTATGAGTTCACTATCCAAAATCCAAAATAAAATCAAATCAAAGTCATCTTGTTTAGCTAGGTGTGTCTAGATGAATCCTTCTTTACAAATTTAGTCAAATTAGCATCTTGTGGAAAAATTTACTCTAAGACAACATCCAACCTCTTAGATTTTATGAGTTCACTATCCAAATCAAATCAAACGAATCCAAAATCAAATCAAAACATCAATCCAAGTCCTAAAGTTTAGTACCCTCTTTAAGGTTTCCTAAGAGTTCTAATCATTCACCAATCATCCATCTTTCATATCTCATCACCATCCTTTTGATCCTTAAAGTCTTATACTTTCTTTTTGTGTACCTAGAGTTTAGATCAATCCAAGGAATTAGAGGTTCACATCCCACATTCTTGAAAATTGATCCTTATTTTATGTTCCAAACAAGACCTCAACACAAGAATAACATGGAATATAAAATTCCTCCATACATATTGAGTGATCTAAGCCAACAAACCTATCAAATCCTTACCAAACAAATGGATTATCAAAGCTCACACTTATACAATCCGTACATGGGATCATTATCTCCTACAAACCTCAATGGTACAACAAATGTGAGTATGCCTAGTCAAATTTTTGGAACACCTTTCCCAATGGTAGATTTAAATCCAAGTCCAAACCTAAAAATCTATCAACCAAACACCCCATGCATGAGCCTTCCTCAAAACAACATCAACACACCAAATCCATACATGCCAAATGTGAATAAACCAAGTATGTACAAGTTTTCAAAAAATGAACGTTTCAAATCCACACTTGGAAAAATTTGGGATAAATATGTTTGCGAATCATACAAATGTTGTTCAAAGTCCAAAAAGGATGTTAATGACTCCATGTATTGATCCAAGTCAAGATAACACCATACAAAATTCAAGTTACCTAAATCAAGGAAATATGATCCCCAACATCAACAATGTTCAATTTCAACTTATCATGCCAAATCTAAACATCATCCCAAATTAAAACATTGTCCAAAATCAATTTGTCCATAATCCCATACAAACACCACCAGCATACATTCCAAATCCACTTGAACAAAAGCCAAATCAACTATATCAAGGGTTTCAAAATAAAAGTCAAATTTTGCTAGATCAAGTTGCTTCACTTGCCAAATTAGTTGATCCATTGTGCCAAGATCAATAACCACATCCCCAAAATCAATCACCACAAGGTCAATTTATAGTACAAGTGTCACAGGGTAAGAAACAAAAATACACACCACTTGGGAAACTAATCGAATCATTCATGCAATAGTTGGTATAAGAAAATATCATCAAAATCCCCATCTATGATAACTATCAAGAACCCCTAGTTAAACCACTAGGGTATAACGAGGGGCACCATTGTGATTTTCATAAAACAAAGGGGAAATGACTCATTCAAGTTAGCATTTCATCATATCTCATCACATTTTCAAGGTGTTTTCCATCATCAAACATATCAAGGATTGGGAAAGGGATACTTTCCACATCAAAGTAGCACCAATCCACTATGGGATAGGTATCCGTTATGCTCTTTTATTTTTTCAATTAGTTATTTTATTTACATTATGAGGCATGATGGATTATTTCATAGAAGCACTATTGTATTTGCATAGTTTGAACTAACTAGGCTAATATGTTTTGAAGTTTAAGTTGTTTTGTAGATTTGTGGTGCTTACATCTAGTGCTAGAAGGAGCACTATTGTAGTTTATTACTATTATTTCATAGGAGCATTGTTGTATTTGGATAGTTTGAACTAACCAGGCTAATATGTTTTGAAGTTTAAGCTATTTTGCAGATTTGTTGTGCTTACATCAAGTTGTATTCAACTCAAAAATATCATCCAAAACCTCATTGATCAAAAGATAACTACTATTGGGGATAATGATGAAGATTCAACCACTGGTGATACCATTAACAATCTCCCATCCATAATTGTTGAAATCAATGATCAAAATATCTCCATTTATGAGCACATTGAAGATGTTTCTACCTCATCTGATGATCAACTCACAATACATCAAGAGCCACTTTTTAGTGACTTATTTCAAGGAGTTTTAGAATTATTTCATCCTATTGACATAATCCACAATCCTATCGACCAATGATCATGTTGAAAATGTATCTACATTATTTAATGAGTTAGAGGACATATCTCAAGGAATTATTCCAAAGCATGATCAACATCTTTCACCAAAGTCCAACAATGGTCCTTCCCAAGACATATTGACATCCTTTGACCTCATGGTTACAGAAGGGATCCTCAACTCCACATTTAATCCAAATCCTCTCAAAGTTCAAGAGGATATTGAGCCACTTCCCATGCCTAATGAAGATATCCAAGAACCCTTTGTAAGCAATCCATCATTCGAAACTGACCCATGTCAAGAACATGATCCAAATCATGCCAAAAGAAATTCTAAAATCATTCAAGATCAAGAATTTGTATCTCCAAGGTATTATAATGATCTAATGAACACTCTCCTATCTATACAAGATGTCGCAAATAATGATCACATCCACATAACACAAAATCCTTTGTCTACCCATGAGATGATTTTTTTGGATGGACATGTAGTTGATCTTCATTTAGAACATGATTCCTTTACTCCTAACATTATTAAACAAAAAAAGCAGGTTATTGATTCCTACAATCAAACCGAGTTGTCAACATCAGGATTAGAATATCCCAAATTCATACTAAGGACATCATGAATAAAGATATCCAACATTATCCACTCAAGGAAATAGGTCAGATAGAATAGGATATTTTGAAGTTAGCAGAGAAAAAAATTCCAATAACCTCATTTGCAATGGCCATTTATCAGAGGATGCAGCCTAAACAAGAGCTCTCAGAACAAGCTAAATCAAAGCATAAAGGTGATGCTACCACCATATCGGGGGCAACTATGTCTCAAGCAAACATCAATATAGGGAGCACAAAGAGTCCTTATGATGAAATCAATTCCAATACTACAACCAGCCACATCATGAATCTTCATCCACCCATCACCCCATCCACGAATTGGGACCAACATCAAAAGAAAGATTTGAATCAAAGCATAAAGAATGTTATCAAAGAAAAAGAAGCGGAGCATGAAGGACACATCAAATACACATGGATACCAAAAAATTCAAAGAAATATTATCCCTATCAAACTCCATTTTTCAAATAAACAATGGGGAAAACTCAAAATCAGAAAAGTATCCATCAAAGATGTCCACAAAGGAAAAATCAGGACTCCCAAGTGACATACAAAGTATATCAAATAGTTGGTCCTAATTCCAAGCACACTTCCATATCCACCCATTATTGCTCATCTTCCCATGTTTGGAGAGTCAAAGGTTCCAAACTATCAACCAATCCATCTTTTATTCCTAAACACACTTCACCATCCACGAGCGGGCTCCACACATGATATCCAATTCTCACATTGACCATGTGTTGGAAATGACCTTTCATCATAAGGATTTAGAAGGAACTCTATCACAATTTGCACACAAAGATAGAGTTAACTCTGATATCAACAAAGCAGATCAAGGATATCAAAAGTTGCATTCAAGTGCATGTATCTTGGCAAAGCTGCTTCTTCAGGAAGGATATCGATGGCACATTATGAAAAAAGCATCTACATTGACACCATTAGGTGGCTCAACATGAGCTTGAAATCTTTCAAAAAAAACCAAAAAATGTGAAAATTTGAAATAAAAATAAAAATCATGAAAACAGTAAAGAAAAAAAAATCATCCTGTAGTGGAAACCACTATGGTGGTGCTTTGGGAAAGACCATGATGAAAACCTGGAAAACAGGTGTCATGAGTAGAATCGAGCATCTATGTATGCCAATTTAGGTGAAAGCATCTTATCACACTCATAATAAATCCAACATTCCATCCATCTTATCCATAATAAACTCATTCATCCATGAACTATTAATCCAACCCATTTTCATCCATTTGCATCCATCTTCCAAATTCTCTTGATCTTGACAATGTTTGGTGAACACTTTAAAATTTATTATGGTAGAGATCTTGACATGAGTCATTTTCATTATTCTACCCAGCATTATATGAGCCATAAAGCACTATCCAAGTGAGCTTTCTTGATTCGAACACCTTATCTTATCACAAGATAATCCATATCCCTCCATCCACACATATATCCAAGCATCTACCCATGGCATTCCATACATTGCTAGACACTAGGGTAGGTATGTACATCTTGCTTTGGGAATAAAAATTGATATATATCCTCAAACTTATGTGGTGATCCAAACATTAGAAAACATGAAATAAAATTAGTCAAAGCATTTATGATCCAAAATCCAAATCACTAGCCCATGGCACATTTTGATGAATAGACATGTTCCTTACCAAGCTTCATCTTTCATCAAACATCAATCCAAACAATCACTATCAGTCACATCTAATTTTCACTTCAAACCTCACATCCAATCATTCAAACAATTATTTTTCCAAATCAAGCTTCAAAAACCCGATTAGTTAAATCCAATCAATCAATCATCATCTCAGGATATCCTTCCCAGTCCTCATGTTTCTTAAAACTATCCTTGCATTGTTGTTTATCCTCAACAATGTTATCATCATCAATCCATCATCATCTTGGGGTTTCCATCCTAATCCTTGTGTTGCTTAACACTATCCTTGCATTGTTGTGTATCCTCAACAATGTTATCATCATCAATCCATCAATCTGATCAATCAACCTTAGCTTGGTTTTCAATAAAATCCCAAAATAGAGCACTGATATCGTCACACATGTCCATATCCAAAACTTCAAAATTGTGTGAAAAATCCAAAAACATTCATAACATATCAAAATCCAAAAACATTCAAAAAACCAAGAAAACCCAAAAACATCCAAAACATATGAAAATACCATAACATTCATAAAAGTAAAAAAAATGTCAAAAACATGGTATCTAAACCACATTGTCTCTGATATTAAACATAGGAAAGGATATTCTTTGATCAACCCTTGAGACACAAAATCCAAAAACATTCATAAAATCTTATAAAACACAAAAACATTTGTAAAATCTTGAAAAGCCCCAAAAAACGGCCTCAAAACATTTCAAAAAGATAAAAAACAATCAAAAAACCCAAAAAATCCACCTGTCCCATTTCGCTTCACCCACAATAATCAATCATCCATATTAAATCATCATCACCTTCATCCTTTGGCAACACAAACAAAAACAACCACAACAATTAGCAAAAGAAAACTTCAAACATAAAATCAAAATTGAAACGAGAAACTTTTAAATGCAAAATCAAAGCCTTGAGCATTTTCAAGCACATCAATCAACATTATATCAACATCCTTTGAAACAACTTATCAACCCATCATCATCCTATAGAATGTATGTCCTAGGATATATCGTTCCAAAAATGGGCATCACTTTGGATATCACTTTGGATTCTTATCCTATCAAAACACGTCCCTTTGGCTAAAGGTATGAAGAACATTGCTTGTTCGTATACTTGATCTTTTCTTTTGATTTATCTTATTGTGCTCATTCCATTGACCTAATGATTATGTCTAAATGAAATGATTTAGAGAGAAAGGGATGGGGCAACATTAATTATCTTTTGTCTATTGTGCTTGTTGGACATTCTTGTAATATAACCTTGGAAAATACTTGCTTTGTTAGGTGTGTATGGAAGGTGTTTTGGGCAGCTTATCGATTATTGCATTGATAGGTTATACCTTTTTGTGTTTTGGTTTGAGATATTTGAAATTTTAGAAGTGCATCCTAGCAAGGTTTCCGTATGTCAGATGTGAACAAGATTACTCCTATCTGATTGTTGAGTCAAAGTCCATCACACTAGGTGCAACACCATCCTAGTTCTTTATACCTTGATGCATCATACCTACGTGTGCTATCAAACATAAGGTAAGTAGGCCTTTTTAGATCCCAATCCTTGATAAGAAAAAAGTCATCCATCTCTCATCATCATCTCTAATAAAGTCTCATAGATCATGGACTTGTTGGATCCTCTTGTCTTCATCTCATTTCTTCTTTCTTCTCTCCATGCTAACATAACATCACTAATGCATTCATCCTACATCACAAACCATTAGTATACATACATCTCATAATAGTATCATATCACATCATCCATCTCACATGCATTACATCATCATTTAGGATGTTTAGGATAATATATATTTGTTATTCTCAACATCTTAGTTCATTTCATTTACATCATCATCATAATATAGATTTGTTAGTCTAAGCATTTGCATAAAACATAATTTGCATAATCATATAGACATCATCACATCATCCATGTCATCCATTCCACATGCATTGCATCATCATTTAAGATGTTTAGGATAATATATATTTTTTATTGTCAACATCTCATAACCATCTTAGTTGCATCATCATCATAATGATCCATATGTCCATCTTGAACCTCTTTGTCACAAGATCAACCCTCAAATCGAATCTTTTGCTCGATCTCTCGAGGGGCTAATGTACCAATATACTTCTTTCTACTGGGGAATCCAAAAAAATCATTTTTTTTTAAATTTTGATCTCAGCAAGCTTATTCTTTGAATCAATGCAGCAAGTACATTGCTTCAAAGAGAGGCGAAATGTAGACACATAAAATATACATGTGTCTAATCCTGACTCACTAATTTCAATTCATCCTTAATCATCTCTTAATTGAATAATATTTATTTAATTAATTAATTTCATCAAATCTCCTATATAGTTAGATAATACAATTTATCAAATTATTTCATCATCATCTCTTAACATTCCTCTTTAGGGTATGTGCAGGATCATGATGGGCCAAAAAGTGGCAATATGATGGGTATGTGGCTGATGACTATTTTTTTACCCAAAATTGATGAAATAAAAAGGGTTTTTAAAGGAGATTCCCATCTTTCCATTGATATAAATTATGCTTTACTTTGAATTCAATAAGTAATTATTATTTATTTTCTATTCAAATTACAACTAAAGTCTTGATTGATAGGCTGATTGAAAAACATCTATATCTTTTAAATGGTATCACATTTTTTCAATCTAAAACATGTGTCACATTCTATGCTTCACATACTATAGGATTAAAAAAAGAAAATTTGAATTTCATGAAGTTTTTTGACCAAGTTAAGGTGGTCAGACGTACAAATTTTTATATTTTTTAAAAAGTTGTAATAAAAAATTCATAATTAATTATTTACTTGAAAAAAAATTACAAAAAAGTATGCATCACATCGGGGCACGAATCCTCTACTTATATATAAAATTTTATAAAAAAATATTATCATTTTATTGTGGTTAGGGTGGTCAAACAGACACCTACTTTTTATTTTTTCCCTGAAATTTAAGTACCACTCCATTGCATTGAAATTTCAAATTTTCGCCAAATATATATATATTTTTAAAAACAAACCTAGTAGTTTAGAAACTACATTCAATTTTCTACAGATTCTATTCTTACATATTTTTGAAATAATATAGATAACTTATTCAATTTTTTACGTCAAGTTGCCTAACTTTGATTTTTTTGAATTTTTTGCCTCTTAAGGGCTTGTTTTTTCCATGATGATCCTACATATACCCATTAATTAAAAAAATCAATTTTACTTAATTAATCACCTAAATTCATTTATTTAATTAAATAAATCAATGTTATTTAAGTTTTCTTCTAAAGTTCCTTCATTTAATTAAATAAATCCAAATATTTAATTAAATCTCTAAAATGTTAGACTTTATCTTCTCATTTAATTTAAATAAATCTAAATATTTAAGTTGAATGTCACAATAAACTAACCCTCATTAAAATTAATCCAATCATGATTAATGCTAATATAATCCTCTTTTCTCTAGCTTTTTCCATTTGCACAATAAATCAATTTATTTTATTTATTATATCATTTAATTTCATTCAAAAAAGGCATCAAGATGGAATATTCTTAAAATCTGAATTTTCCCTCCCACATGTCTTGTCCTCCAACATGGCATTAACTCCTCTTACATTGTCTCTTACATGTCTCCCACTTGGCATTAAAGTCTCTTTATTCTCCCTCCAACAAGCCATCTTTTGAATTTCAAATCTCCCCCTCTTTGGCACATTGATCAAAATGTGCACAACCTTCATCCTCTCACCTCTTGAAAAGTGGCATCTTGGAATTGGCTCAATATTAGTCCCACATTCATCCATTTTTCCTCTCCTTCTCTCATTCTCATCTATAAATAAGAGGCTTCTCTTTGTATTTTGGGGGACACAACTCATTCAAGTTAGAATTTCATCACATCTCATCACATCTTCAAGGAATTTTCCATCATCAAGCATATCAAGGATTGGGAAAGGGCTACTTTCCACATCAAATTAGCACCAATCCACTATGGGATAGGTATCCATTATTCTTTTTTTATGTTTTCAATTAGTTATTTTATTTACATTATGAGGCATGATGGATTATTTCATAGGAGCACTATTGTGTTTGCATAGTTGGAACTAACCAAGCTAATATGTTTTGAAGTTTAAGTTGTTTTGTAGATTTGTGGTGCTTACAAAAATATATTGAAAGTTTTTAATCAATATATAAATAATTTTAGGGTTGCATATATTTTTAATTTAGGACATGTTTAAGGGTGAATCTTGTTTATATGAGTAGTTCTCACATGCATAAATTATAATAATAACTTATGTTTTATCAAATGAGAGCTAAGATTTAATAAATATGCAAAGAGTTATATTTATGTTTAGTTTAAACTAAAGCATAGTTTATTCAAGTATAATTCATCAAATTAATGTTTTGATTTTTTTTAATTCATAGAGCCTCCCTTTTTAAGAAAATGTATAGAGCAAATTTGTACGCCTTAGAAAAATTTCCATTTCACATACCTTCACCTTAGAAAATCAAATCTAAAGGAGAAATTCAGCATCACCCACCTAACTTCCATCCACTTTTCATTTTTCCTGTGTGTTAGTGAGAGAATTATTTTTGAGGACACAAGTATGATGCACAATCATTTGCATGACACATTGACATCTGGACAATGCGCTGTTGTCCCTAACAGATCCCTGCATTTGATGTTGGCAACCTAATTGTGTTTGAATTGTAACATCCATCTTCAACCAACTAACTTGAAAATAAGTTATTCCTTCTCATCCCACCTTCAAATACATTCTCAAGGCATTCATTTCATCCTCTACACATTCAATCTCTTTTTTCACATTCTCTTAACAATCTCATTCACTCTCAAGCATCATTCAAGAACTCCATAGTGAGCATTACAATAGTTTGCTACTTCATCCATTCCACTTTTGTATGTGTGGTGCTACTTTAGAAGCTATGATATTGCATTCTTCCAAGAACTCCCTTCATCATTGTTGTGGTTGTGTTGACTTTGCCAAGTCCATACCTTTCATTCTCCCTCACTTGGCTAGTGAGCCTTTGGGTGGAGCTAGTAACTTTTTACTCCCTTTCCTTTGTGGTTTGATAGAATAGAACATTATATTTCATAGTGTTCATCACAATAATTTCTACTTTAAATTTAACACATATTCCACTCTATTGCTTTTTGACTATTTGTGGAGGTGGAAATACCAAAACGAGGGGTATGACTGAGGCAGACCTCTATATAGCCCCAAAAAATTTCCCCTTCTTTTTGTGTGTAGGTGGATGTATGCATGGAGCTATCTGGAAAATTGATGCTTTTGTGAGATCATCTTCATCACCCTAGCTTTCATTTATTTACTTTATCATCTCTATCTCTACTTTCTATACTTTTTTATTCTTTTTTTCCATCAAAGTCTAGTAGTTAGGATTTTAGTAAGGTTTTAGGTAGTTTTTATTGTACTTCATGTTTTGTAGCTGTGTGGACACCAATGTGCCCAAGAGATGCTAGCGCATCACACTGTCGTCCTAGAATTGTGTTTCCATCCCCAGACAAAGAGTTGTTTGCGGTGTAGTGTCGACACCAAAAACTAGCTCGCCTAGCCCAAACCTAAAATTCGGGTTTGAAGAGTGGAAAAATTACTATATAGTGCTCTTCATTTTTGATCCTCATCCCTTTAGAGTGAGGTAACTTAGAGAAGCCCTCCGCTCTCAACTCCCTATGACCTAGAGCCTTGATATGGTTGGTCCCCATCTGTTACATTTTTGGTGAACCCGACATGAACAACATCTACCCATTTGTTTGTGTTGATACTTTCCCCTCCTACCTTATGGTTTTTGTAACCCTGAGCATTGTGAAGGTTTATGACCATCAGGACCCATTCCATTACTTCTAGGTACATTGTCAAGAGAAGTGTGTGACACTTACTGATGGAGAAGGCGAAGGTCAATTCTAGTTTCACTTCTAGTTTTTCCACTGGGTTAGCTAATGAGTTTACCACTATTTTTCCTACAAACTACACCAACAATATGGGTTTTGTGGAAGAGACCACTTGTGTTACTACTCCTCCTGCATCCCCTTTGGATTCATCCATAGATGAGGATGATGCAGTGTGTATTCCTGCCGAAAACCTTATGGCATTAGGTAATAGATTGCTAGACCATTTGCATCACCTAAAGAAAGAACCAAACATGACAAGAGTTGCTAAGCTTGCAAATGAGGTGAGATGATTGCTAGGGAAAGATTGAACAAGCGTGGAATTTCTACATGGCCTCGCTAATCTAATCAAATCCTATGTCCCTTTATATAAGACTAGATTGGGGGAGAAGTGCTTGATGCCTATGAAAGACAATTAGGTGTTTTGATACCCACTACATCCATATGCATGGTTAAAACAGGGCCTCGATCAGTGTCTCCTCTACTCCTTAGGATCCTTGCACTCTCATGGTGAGAAAAACACTCCTTGGGTTGAGTTTCACCCCTCCTACTGCCTCTAGTGGTGATGGCTTTAGTAGTGGAGGTGGCACTGGAAGAGGTAGCTCTAGAGGAGGCCATGGAGTTGGCCTCAATAGTAGATTTTTCTCCAGTGGAGGCTTTACCGATGGTGGTGGCTCTGGCGGAGGTCATAACGGTGGCTCTAGTGGAGGCTTTGGAGCTGGTTCTAGAGATGGTTCTAGTGGCGGTTTTTTTTAAGGATCCACTGGTCCTTTATCATCTACTAACCTTGTTTTGAATGCCATTCTTTAGAACATGGGTCGAATGCAAAACCATCTGGCGAGTCTCTCCTAGGTCTCGTCCTAGCCTATTTTTCATCCCTTCTTCTGACACAACCCATTGTCCATGAAAATTTTAAGCACTCGCTTCCCATAATGAATGGATATTCCTTAATTCAAAAATTATGGTGACAATGGAGACCTGCAAATGCATGTGTCTACCTTTAATGCCCTGTGTACAGACTTCTTCCATCATGATGAATTGATGGAAAAGTTATTTCCTTGATCTCTTAATGATATAACACTTGAATGGTACTGTTCCTTACTCGACAACTCTATTTTCTCATTTGATCAACTCGTAAATCAATTTCTCAGACAATTCCAAGCCAACATTGGACTAAATATGACATTTTCAGATCTCGTCCAATGCAAGCAAGGGTAAATGAGAGAATAAGTAATTTCATAGCATAGTATCAAGCACTCTTCTCAAAAATCTCATACCCACTAATCAATTTTGAAGTGTAGAAGGTGTGCATATGGAACTTGTAGAGACCTTGGTAAGAAAAATTTTCCCTTCTGAAATACCCTTCTTTCATGCACCTGTGTGTGACATTATGAGAATATCAATAAATGGTAGTTTAATTCAGGGGATCCTCCCTATGCTCTCGTTCAAAAGGAAAATCCATTGTATCAATCTCAAGAAAAGTTAAGGAAATTGTGAATGTACTAGCCGTAATGAAAGGTAATGGCCTCAAATGCAACAAAAAGTTCACAAAGTTAGCAAAAACTTATTCTTCCATCCTAAAAAAGTTGTTGAAGGATAGGATCATAACCTTGGATAACCCTAAACCTTTGAAGGAACCTTACCCTGATTGGTATGATGCAAATTCCTTCTGTTAATACCATCGAGTCAACTAACATAATACCAAACATTGTATGCACCTGCATCACAAGATATAGTACTACATTAAGGACGGTACTATTTGTCTTGATGGGAGTAAGAAAAATACAAATAAAATTAGGAGTTAAAACAAATAGTGAGTTGCAGATATACACAAACCCATTTTTTTCTCATTCTTCCAGCTTAATTATTGATCCCTCAAATTCTACCTCTTAGCCCTCAACGTACATCAACATGGTCATAGTTTCTCCTTGCTTACAATTTGTGACTGGTTCCCCAAATGTGGCATTCACCCCATAGGACATGACCTTGAATAATAAGCCCTTTCCTCTTTACATTCTCACTTTCCTCAATGGAAATATTGTGACAGGGGTCTTAATTGACTCTGTGAGTTGAGTGAATGTCATTACAGAGGAGACATTGTGGCTGAATTTATTGTAGAAGTAGGAGTATGAAGAAGCTAAGTCTACCAAGGTATGTGCAGGATCATGATGGGCCAAAAAGTGGCGATATGATGGGTATATGCAGGGTATGTTGTTGATGAATTTATTTTTACCCAAAACTAATGAAATGGAAAGGGATTTTAAAGGAGATTCTCAACTTTCCACCAATATAAATTATGCTTGACTTTGAATTTAATAAATAATTATTATTCATTTTCTATTTGAATTATGACTAAAGTCTTGATTGATAGGCTGATTGAAAAATATCTATAGCTTTCAAATGGTATCACATTGTTTCAATCTAAAATATGTGTCACATTCTATGCTTCACATACTATAGGATTAAAAAAAGAAAAATTGAATTTCATGAATTTTTTACCAAGTTAAGGTGGTTAGACATATGAGTGTTTATATTTTTTAAAAGTTGTAATAAAAATTTCATAATTAATTATTTACTTGGAAAAAAATTACAAAACAAATATGCATCACATCGGGACATGAGTCCTCTACTTATATCTAAAATATTATAAAAAATATTATCGTTTTATTGTGGTTAGCGTGGTTAGACAGACAATTACTTTATTTTTTCTCAAAAATTTAAGTACTATTGCATTGAAATTTGAAGTTCTCACCAAATAGATTTTTTTTATTAAATAAAATTAGTAGTTTAGAAACTGCATTCAATTTTCTATAGATTCTATTCTTACATATTTGAAAAATAATATAGATAAATTATTCAAATTTTTACGTCAAGTTTCGGGTATGTGCAAGATCATCATGGAAAAAATAGACCCTTAAGTGGCAAAAAATTCAGAAAATTCAGAGTTAGGCAACTTTACGTAAAAATTTGAATAAGTTATCTATATAATTTCAAAAATATGTAAGAATAGAATCTGTAGCAACTTAAATGTAGTTTGTAAACTAATAGTTTTTTTTTTTTAAATCTATTTGGTGAAAATTTAAAAATTTCGTAATGCAAGGTACTTAAATTTCTGTGTGGAAAAAATAAGAAGTATGTCCGCCTAACCACTCTAACCACAATAAAATGATAATAATTTTTTTATAATATTTTAGGATATAAGTAGAGTGACCCATGTCCGGATGTGATGCATATTTTGTAATTTTTTCCAAGTAAATAATTTATTATGTTTTTTATTACAACTTTTAAAAAAATATAAAAAATTGTATGATCAGACTAATTTTAACTTGGTCAAAACCCCATGAATCTCAATTTTTTCTTTTTTAATCCTATAGTATATGAAGCATAGAATGTGATGCGTGTTTTGGATTAAAAAATTGTGATACTATTGTAAAGCTATAGATGTTTTTCAATCAACCTATCAATCATGACTTTAGTCGTAATTTGAATAGAAAATGCATAATAATTACTTATTAAATTCAAAGTAAAACATAATTTATATCTATGGAAATTTGAGAATGTCCTTTAAAAATCCTTTTCGTTTCATCAATTTTGGGTAAAAAAATAGTCATCAGCCACATACCCATCATATTGCCACTTTTTAGCCCATCATGATCCTGCACATACCCTTTTCTAACTCTTATTTTTCTAGATTTTTCACCACTTAAGGGATTTTTTGTTTCATGGTGATCCTACACATACCCACCATCCATGTGCATGATGACCTTTCTATTGTGCTATATGGCTCAATAACCCAGTCCATCCTAATTGGATTCAGGGTTGTGGACACAATCTTTGATGTTATTCTGGAGTCATATTTGTTAAGGTTGAAGTTAGGCATACCTTGGCTACATTCCATGAACAAAATCACCTTTGTCATTTGTAAGTGTTTGAAATTATCCCACGAAGGTGTTATGTATGTTTTGCATGACACTTGATACCAGTCATTGGTGTACTGTGGGGGCTACTCAATGGATCATTTATGGCCTACTCCAATTGGTTCACTTCACCCAAGAATGGATCTACTTTGATGAAACTATGTAAAGTATAAGACCAAATGTAAGGAGCAGCCGAAATTGACCCTTTCAGTAGTGCAACATAAATCTTCCTCCTCTTCTTGAAAAAAATAAGTGAGTCTGACCCATCCTCAGGATGCCCCTTCCACTCCTATTTCCAAAGAAGAGTTTTGGATATCTACCCTTGGATTTTATATGAGAAATTTGATGAGTTCCTGCTTAGTGCAAACCTCAGATTAGGATTTTGGACTTCCTTACTAAAACTCATGGACCTTGGACCTACTTGTATGGTAGAAGGAAGGGTCCTTGTAGGGAATCCTCTATGTCTCAACCTCCATGACCTCCCACCACTCCTACTCCATGAGTAGTAAATGGGAAGAGGCCCATTGTTGAAGTATTAGAGTCGATTCCCCCAACTTTTTCTCAACCTTCTCCTCCTGCTCCCATCCAAGAGCCTGTCCCTCCACTGGAAATGGATATGATGGACACCCTTATGGCTGAGCAAGAGCCTTCTATCCCTTCACACCTTTTGGCCTCTAGGTTAAAGAGTCATATAAATTTCCTTGCACATGAACGTGAGTGCTAGTGAAAGGCTCTGACAACTAAATAGGCTGATTTGCAAAGAAAAGGAAGAGGAGATGACCACCCCTATATCATGGCCTCCAACTACATCATCCTATCCTCTTCCCTTTGCTTTCATTCAATCAAGTTCAGTCTCACTTCCAACTCCTGCTATGAGTGTGAGTGTGCTTGAACCTAAAAAGGTGTAGGTGTTTATCGCTCCTTTGGTCAAGCCACCCCTTTTAATATCCCTTACTAACATCCCACCATTCCCTAAACCTATGGACATGTTGAATACTTCGTTGGTGGCTACCACTATTTTCTACTCCTCCTTCATTCCCCTTGTATCATACATGGGGAGTTCACATCCTCAGATGAAGCAAAAAGTAGAGGTTGACCCTTCCAGCAATGGAAGGTATAAGAGGAGCCCACCTTCTCCAAAAGGTGGTCATGCATGCATATTTTTCATCCTACTGATAGAGCATGCTTCGGCTTCTCCTAAGTTTGTCACCGCTCTCAAGTCACTCGATGAATCAAGTGATGAATCTTATGTGCCATTCTTCCCATCCATTGAGGTATGACATGACACTCTTGCAAAATGCATGTTCAACTCTCTAGCTAAGGTCTCGGCCTTGTTGGAAATCTTTGCAAAATTGCTAACCATAGCTCCACAAGAGCCAAGTGGAGAAGACCTTGTGGGGTCTTCTTCCTTATCCCTTGTTGTGGGAGGGTTGGAAGCTCCTCCCCTTAATATTCCACCACTATAGGCTCATTTTCCTTCCCCTTATAATATTCTACATTGGGAAGCAAATGACCTCTTATTCAATGAATGTTAGGGGGAGGCCTCTTCTTTACCTTTAGATTAGTTGTGTGTTTGTTTTGATGTGTTCCACCATGCTTCCATTATGTGTTCATGGATGAACCTTGTCACCCTTGTTGGTGCTTGGATATAGGAGTGACTATGTGTCGTAAACCTTCTTCATATTGTATCATCATTCTTCCTTTGTTATGTGTTTTTATTTTTGAAAAATGGGGGATGATGCAAAGTGTTTGGGGCATTTAGGCTTCCCTCCCATGTTGACCCAATTATATTTTATTTCACTTTGTCTTCTCATGCATTCTTCATATAGTCTAATATGGTAGGGGTTGATGATAGTTCATCTATATACTATTATTATACTTATATATATTTATGAGTAGCTCTGACCCCAAAATATAAAACTTCCCTTGTACCCTTTGTTTGTGGTGTTATTATCTCTTTTTAGCTTTCCCTTATATTTCTCTCTTCTTTGCTTGAGTTTTCCCTTGTATATGTGACAACGTCTCTTTCATAACACATTGATTTTTCAGAAAACACATTCTTTACCAATGAATTTCTTTTCTTGAAAATATTGGTGAGCTTTTTCAAATATTACATTCTTGACTTGAACCCCTAATGGAACGTGTTTCCTTTATCATGGGTTCACAAAGAAGGAGCTTGAGAACTATCCTCTGAGGAGGGAGCAACTTTCTCCTACAGGAGAAGCCCCAATCTTCCCTTCATGAGGGGGCATTTTCTTCCTTTTGAATTCCTTGATGAAGTGAACATCTTTCAAGAGGATTCCTTGATGATGAATTGACCTGAGGAAAAAACATCTCTTTTATAGTTTCAAATAGTGTGTCCCTTCAGTGGACCCCTCTTCTTTTGAAGGGTTCCCAAGGGACCCCTTTGAAAGCCTTCTGATTAGTTGATTGTCTACATGACCGTATACTTGTTTTCCTATGTTGTTGCTTTATGTTTCTTAACATATTTTATTTGTAGATTAACATGTTGCTTTACAGGTGCTCCTGTCAAGACGCTTTATTGTCTGAATTTTTGGAGTCGCCTTACATCTAGGATTCTTAATGAGAGAGAACTTGGGGGTTGCCTTCTTGTAGGTCTGTGAGCCAGTAAGGCACTTACATCTGGGATTCCTTCATGAGAGAGAACTTGGGGGTTTCCTTCTTATGGGTTTGTGGGCCTGTGAGAAACTTACATCCTACGATATTTTTCCATTTTCGGTACTAGGACCTTTGGTGTACTTTTTGCAACTTCATATTTCTACAAGGCTATGAAGTCCTTTTGTTCAAAACTTCCCAGGGAGAGTACCTATGGATTCCTTTTCTTGTCTTGTGCTTTCGAGTTTGTTAGATCGCGGTATGTTTCCTCGATGGTTCAGGTATATATTTATAACTCTTTGAACTACTTTAATAAACACTCATTGATACTCGTGATTGCTAAAGTGAGAGGTAAAATGTATAAGAGAAAATTTGCACCCCTTAGTGGTGCAGGGGCACCTACAACCATCATTCATAATGTACCTTGGTAATGGTTTTTCATAAGGTGTTTTAGTTGATTTTAGAGGTTTTAGACGTTTTTTCGTTTCAAAATAAGGTCTAATAGACCATCCCTTCATTTCATTAGGAAATTTGGGTGTCTTGGTGGTCAATGTGCTCAAATGCATTTTTTGCATTGAATTGTGTCAATGAATTGAATTGTAAGCCTTAATGGAAAACGTATGAATTTGTATGAGTTGTGAAAAAGTGAGAATCTTAATTATGTATTGGTAATGAGTTAAAAAGGATCTAGAAGTCATTGGTTAAAATCAACTAGGTTGGAGGAGTCTAATGTTGCAAATTTGTGAGTTGCTTAATGTAACAAATTTGTTATGTGTTTCTAAAAAGTCAGTTTTGGTGGTTAAGGGAATTGTGGGAGACTATTCTAAGTTGTAAATTTTTAAAATCCTTGGAAAGGCATGAGGAATTGATTGATGTACCAGTGGTAAAGAACAATCATTGAAAAAACAACATATCTTTGTCAATTTTTCTGGTTTTTCTCCTTGTTCTCTATTTTTCTGTGTTTTACTATCATTGTATAGGTCGTACAAACAAGTTAATGCCCTAATTATTTGTGACTCCTTTAGGATAAGGAATTTACATGCTTACAAACTCATTTTGAGGGCTTAGACACATATTTGGAGGGCATAGTAGTGATAACTTTGTGATTTTCCTATACAGGGCAGTGAGGGTAGCGGTTGGAGTTCATTTAATGGTTTAAGACACCCCACTTACTATCACGACTTGTTACTCAGTTGGGAGGCATGTAAATAGTGTAGGACAAGTTTCTTTATGTTGTGGAATAAAAATAAAATGTGTTGCAATATGTAACTAGTGTGACACCACAGTGTTAAACAAGGCCTTGTTCTTGTAAGAATGGTTGGGCTAGTAATTTATTTTGATTATTTGTTGATGGAATGGCTTGGAAATTATGTGGTATGCCTATGCAGACCTTCAATAAGTTTTTTGATCTTTTGGTTGGACTTGGAAGGCTTTAGAGGGCTGAGAACTCAAAAACCCTATGCATTTGGAAGGACAATGAGGGTTTTGAAGAATGGAGGATTAGAGGTTGAGTGCCTATATGAAAACTATAGAATTGGGAGTTTTGTGGAATTTTTGATTACTATACAAGAGTTTATGGTGTTAGGAAGAGTTTAAAAATTAGTTTGTTTGTAAAATAGGCCTAATCTTGTAGCCTTTTTGTAGGGCAGTGTGTAGGTTCTCTGAGAAATTGCAAAGAAACTTCATAAAATTGGTTTGGGGATTTTTTTGGGGGATCTAAGTAGATTCTATATTGGTGAAGAGATGGTCTTTGATAGGTTTCCTCTAAAGGATAAGTCTCATTGATGAGAATTTGAGTCCAAAAGCCTTGATAGTGTTCAGTGTTCTAAGATGGTTGAATGAAATGGAAATAGTTGTTGAATACTGATTAAATCTCCTCCACCTTGGCTTTGCATCACTTAGGAAAATTCCCCTTTCACAAACCCTCACCTTAGAAAATCAATTCTGAAGGTGAAATTCCACATCACCCACCTTCCTTCCACCCACATGACATTTTTCATGTGTGTCAATGAGGGAATATTTGTCAGGGATACAATCGTGGTGTGCTTCCATCCTTGACAGATTCCTATGTTTGAAGTTGGTAGAGGCATTACACACCTTATTGGGTTTGAATTGTAAGATCCCTTTTTGACCAACAGACCCAAAATAACTTATTCCTTCTCATCCCACCTTCAAAACATTCTCCAGGAATTCATTTCATCTTCTACACATTCAATCTCTTTTTTCACATTCTCTTAACAATCTAATTCACTCCCAAGAAGCATTCAAGCACTCCATAGTGAGAATTACAATAGTTAATTACTTCATCCATTCTACTTTTATACATGTGGTGTTACTTCAGAAGCTATTGGCTTGGACTCTTGCAAGATCTCCTTTCATCACCACTATGGTAGGGTGAAGCCATAATAGTGGTTTACAATTCAAGTGAGGAAGAAAAACTCACAAAAAATGAATACATTGCAAAAAACTTGATTTTAGGGGTTCGTACGAACCTACTAGTTCGAGCGAACCCTTTTAATTCTTTCCCACCCAAAAACCCAACAAAATCACTTATGGAAGGATGGTTCACTTGAACCCCTAGGGGTTCATAGGAACCCCCCATATTTCTCGCCCCCTTTGAGACACAAAAAAACCTTAAATTTTGGCACTTCGTAGCTTGGGTTGAGGATGAAAATGTAGGAATATTCAAAAACCCAATTGGAATCAGGTAGTCCTCAGAATAAGCTATCTAATGAATACAATTTTAATATGTTTTGGTTTTATTATGTTTTTGGTTTTTTAGTCTTATTAAACATAGGTTTTTCATCAAAAATGAAGGTCTATGTTCTGCACATGTGGAAAAATAGTAGATTATCAAAAAAAATTTGAAAAATATGAGTGCACTAGATATTGAAGTCCTTTATCCAACCAAGAAAAAATAATTTTGATATATACATAAAACGTTACATGTTATACAATCACGCTATGTCTGAATTGTAATTGATTTGACTTCGAAACTTGATTAAAGAAAAAATATTCAATAAAAAACTATCTACACAAGTGGAAGCACTAGATATCAGAGTTACAAATCTAAATTTGAAAGAATTAGAATTTTATCCTTGATGGAAAAAAAGTTATGTGTTATACTGTGTGTCACTTTTTTAAAATGTTGTTTTCTAAAAAAAACTAGTTTTCATGGGAGATGGAAAAAGAAGTGCAATCTAATTCCAAAACTTTTGAAAAAATTATTTTTAGAATCTATAGAAAAAATATGACGAGAATTTAATTTGCATCATCTTCAAATTCCTCACGGTTTAGCCGCTCTAGGTGCCTGAGTGTGAAGATTTACTTAGAAAATAATAATTTCAATGTCCAGTTTGGCCAAAAATTGTAAACCACTATTATGGAATCACCCAGTAGTGGTGAATTTTCCAAGTCCATACCTTGCATTTTCCCTCATTTGGCTAGTGAACCTTTGGGTGAAGGTGGTAACATTTCACTTCCTTTCCTTTGTGGTTTGATAGAATACCACATTGGCATTTGTAGTGTTCATCAAGCAATAGTTTGTACTTACTTTAATGCATATTCCATTCCATTGGTTTCTGGTTGTCCATGAAGGTGGAAACACCAAAATGGGGGTCTAACTAAGGCAAACCACTATATTTCCCCAAAAAATTTCCCTTTCTTGCTTGTGTGTATGTGGACGTATGTGTGGAGCTAGATGGTAAGCTAGAGCTTTTGTGAGATCTTCGTCACCCTAGATTTCATTTATTTACTTTTATCATCTTTGCCTCTACTTTATGTACATTCTTATTCTATTTTTCGAGTTTTATTGTACTTCATGTTTTTGAGTTGTACAAACGTCAGCACGCCGAAGGGACGCTAGCGCACCACATTGTCATCCCAAAATTGTGCTGCCATCCTTAGATAGAGAGATGTTTGAGGTGTAGTACCAACTCCAAAAACTAGTTCACCTAGCCCAAACCTAAACTTTGGGTCTGAAGAGTGACATAAGTACTATATAGTGCTTTTCATTTTAGATCCTCATCCCTTTAGAGTGAGGTAAGTTAGAGAAACCCTCCACTCTCGGATCTCTATGACCTTGAACCTTAATGAGGTTGGTCACCCTCTCTTATAGAAAACATGGCACATAGACCCTTTTAACAAGTATGTCAAGATAGTTACTTATTCTGGCCTGATCTAGATTTAAAAATGGCAATTGTTCATATGATATCCCTTTTTAATGGGAATAATTTGAGTACATAGATCTATAGAAACATTTATCCTTATATAGTGGATTGAAATATTATGAGGGAGCTTATTTTTAAAATAACAATTCTATTTGGGTTAACTACCACAAGTAGGGGGATCTATTCCATCCAAACTACCTAGGGACCAAAATAACTCAATTATACCTCAAGGGAAATTCTAGGAATAATATGATATAGAATTATATAGTAAATGAAATGCACAAAATAAAATATAAAATTAAAGAAAAATAAGAGACACATATATACATTGCTCACCCTATACTTTTCCTTCATCATTAGTTTGTAAATAATTTTTTTGAAAAATTCTCCTTCAAGGAGGGAGCATCTTCTCTGGTAGGCGAAGTTTTGACTTTCCCCTTGCGAGGGGATTTCTTCCTTTTAAATTCCTTGATGGAGTGAACTCATTCAAAAGGATTCCTTGATGTTGAATTTATTTGTGAAATAGTGTTGCACTTTCAAACAACATTTCCCTTGAGTGGACTGCCTTTCTTTTGAAGGGTTCCTAAGGGACCCTTTTGAAATCTCTTCCTTCAAATTTTTGACTATCTACATGACTGTCTAATTGCTCTTGTGCTATGATTCATACCAAGCAAAAATAAATAATTAATGAGAAAATATATGAGTGTGGAACCATATGATCTTTAGTTTCCTAAGTCAAATTCACCCGCCTTAGGGGATACAATCAATATACCAATGGACATAAATGATAAAGAAAAAGTCTTTAAAATTGGGAAGTGTGTTGATGATGAAGAACAAGAGGATACTACAACCTTGCTTCATGACTTTTTTGAACTTTTTTCTTGGAAGTATTCCAATATGCTCGAAATAGATCTGAAGATAGTAACACATTATATTGTCCTTGCTGAAAATGCTAAGCTTGTTCGTCAAAATATATGAAATATGAATCTTAGAAGATATCCTTTTCTGTTAAAGGAGAACTTGAAAAACTCCTTGATGCTAGTTTCATTCGACCTATTGATTACTCTCCTTGGATCTCAAACATTTTCATAGTTTCCAAACTTGATAATCATATTAGGATGTGTACAAATTTTTGGGACTTGAATGAAGTCTCTTTGAAATATGATTTTCCCCTTCCTAATATTTACATGATTATAGATTCAATTACAGGACATTTTTTTTTGTCATTCATGGATGGCCTTTCTGATTATAATCAAATCTTTATTAACCCACAAGATCAATATGAGACAACATTCACAATAGTTTGGGGAACATTTTGTTGGGTTATGATGCCTTTTGGACTAAAGAATGTAGGCACAACTTACCAACGAGTAATGAAATTGGTATTTCATGATTACAAACATAAAATATTGGAAGATTATGTTGATGATATTCTTGCTAAATTTTTAACAGGACAAGAAAATTTCCATGTTCTTCAGAAGATCTTTGAATAGATGCAAAAATATAATATGCGACTTAATCCAAAAAATTGTCTTCGGAGTAGATAGTGGAAATTTTTTAGGGTTTATCATCTCAGAGAGGCATCGAGGTGGATAAAAAGAAAATTGATGCTATTATTAACATGACACCTCTTAGAAATTTTTCTCAATTGTGCACGTTACATGGAAGAATTCAAGCTATCCATCATTTTTTGCATCTCTAGCTAACCATACATTACCCTTCACACATCTCCTCAAAATGGATGTGCATTTTGACTAGAATCAAAATTGTAAACAATATTTTGAGAGTTTAAATGAATACCTTGCAACTCCACCTATTTTTCAACTTGTTATGCCAAATAAACCATTCATTCTTTATATCACCATATCTGTCAATGGTCTTTTAACATTGTTGGCTCAATAAGATGATAATGGAAAAGAACATCATGTTTATTACATTATCCGAACTCTAATCGATTATGAACGATGATACACACCAATTGAAAAATAATGTTTGGCACTTGTATCCAATAATAGTAAGTTGCAACATTATTTACTAAATTTTGAAATACAAGTCATCACAAAATTTCATGCTCTTAAACATCTTTTTAATAAAACAGACTTATCTAGATGCTTAGCTAAGTGGGTGATGTTGTTGACTGATTTTGACCTTAAGTTTGTTTCACAAAAAAAATTCAAAGGACAGGCCTTGATTGATCACTTAGTTAATGCTCCTTATCCTTTAACATTACCTAGTAATGACTAGATTTCCTTGATGATAGGGTGATCCCACAATAGTGATTTACAATTTTTGGCCAAACTAGACATTGAAATAATTTTTTTTAACTAAATCTTCACTTTCAGGCACCTATACCGGCTAACCCGTGAGGAATTTTTAGATGATGCAAACTAGAGTTTAGTGAATTTTTTTTTCTGTAGATTGTAAATATATTTTTTTCAATTTTTTTTGAATCATATTGCACTTCCTTTTCCATCTCCCTCAAATACTAGTTTTTTTTAGAAAACAACTTTTTAAAAAAGTGACGCTCACTGTGTAACACATAAATTTTTTTCATGAAGGATAAAATTCTAATTATTTTGAATTTATATTTTTTACTATGAAATCTAGTGCTTCCACATGGTTAGATAGTCTTTTTAATGAATATTTTTTCTTTAATCAAGATTTGAAGTCAAACCAATTACAACTCATACATAGTGCGATTGTATAATGTGTAACTTTTTTTGTATGTATCAAAACTCAATTTTTCTTCTTTTTTGGATCAAGGACTTCAATATCTGGTGCACTCATATTTTTCAATTTTTATTTTGATAATCTACTATTTTTCCACATGTGCAGAACATAGAGCTTGATTTTCGGAGAAAAACCAACACTCACAAGAAATAAAAAATAAATATAATAATCAAATTAGATTTTATTAAAATTATACTTTTTTGAAAGCTTATAATAAGGACTACATACTTAAAATAAAATAAATTTTAAATGAATTCATTTGATCCCCCAAAAGGTAAATCAAAAGTTGTTTTTTATCAACATTTTCATGAGTGTAAAGGAGACTTCATTATAGTTCTGGTTTAAAAGTAGCAGGGTTCTATCCAAGGTGGCTTGGTCTAAGGTGGTTTGATCAAACCCTATTCAATTGGAATCATTTAAATGGAACATTTAAAGGATTAAATCATTATATTTTCTAAAAATATGTGATCTCAGCAAAAAAATAGGATCTCCCAGAAATTTTAAACCACTATTGTGGCAGCACTCGACAACGTGTTGACAATAGAAGTTAAAACCTGAGAATTATATTTTGATGTCTCTAAGTGTAGAATTGGCTCTGGTCTTAGGGTTATATTAATCCCACCTATAGGAAAGCCTATTCCATTATCATATCAAGTAAAATTCCTATGTACAAATAACACAGCTGAATATGAGGCCTTAATTGTTGGATTGTGTGCTACTCTAGGGTGTTGTCATAATAGTGGTTTACAATTCCTGAGAGGAACGAATTTTAGCTAAAATCACATATTTTTAGAAAATATAATGATTTAAGCCTTTAAAAGTTCCATTTTAAGGATTCCAATTGAAGAGGGTTTGATCAAATCACCTTAGATCAAACCCCTTGGATAGAACCTCGCTAGTTTTAAACCATACCTATAAATGCATCTCCTTTACACCTATCAAAATGCTGATAAAAAATCACTTTTGATTTAGATTTTGGGAGATCAAATGAATTCATTTAAAATTTATTTGAAATGATTATGGTATTCCTCAGAACAAGCTATCCAATGAATATAATTTTAATATGTTTTGGTTTTGTTATGTATTTGTTCTTTAAGTTTTATTAAACATAGGTTTTTCATCGAAAATGAATTTCTTTGTTCTTCACATGTCGAAAAATAGAAGATTTTCAAAAAAAAATATTGAAAAATATGAGTGCACCAGATATTGAAGTCCTTGATCCAACAAAAAATTAAATTAAATTTTGACATATACAAAAAGTTACGCTTATACCGCTAGGTCTAATTGTAATTCGTTTGACTTTAAAACTTGATTAAGGAAGAAATATTCAATAAAAAAACTATCTAACCAAGTGGAAGCACTAGATATCAGAGTTACAAATCTAAATTTGAAAGAATTAGAATTTTATCCTTCATGGAAAAAAAGTTATACGTTATACAATGTGTGTCACTTTTTAAAAATGTTGTTTTCTGAAAAAAATCTATTTTCATGTGAGATGGAAAAAGAAGTGTAATTTGATTCCAAAAATTAAAAAAATAAATAAATTAGAATCTACATATAAAATTTGATGAGACTCTAGTTTGCACCATCTTCAAATTCCTCACAGTTTAGCCGCTATAGGTGCCCGAATGTGAAGATTTAGTTAAAAATAATAATTTCAGTGTCCAATTTGGCCAAAAATTGTAAACCACTATTATGGGATCGCCCTCTAATAATGGGTGTTAGAGATATTAAGATATTTTCTGAATCACAATTAGTAATTAAACAAATCAATGGGACATATCAAGAAAAACATGGAAAATTATCTAAATACAAGGATCTTATAATGCAATTGTTAGAGAAGTTTAAGACATTCACTATTGATAACATCTCATGCAAAGATGATGGACTTGCAGATGGAATGGTGAGTGTTGCCTCTCTCATATCCCCTCAAGATCCTTCAAAATATTTTAAATTCACTATTCATCCAATCATGAAAGCTTCTATTCATGATCACACAATAGAAGTTTTAATAACAAAGGAGGAAGACTCGAGTGAATGGTATGGTACAATATTTAATTATTTGAAAAAGGATACTTTTCTCAAACCAACAACTAAAATCCTTTGAGCTTGTTTACAAAAACACGCCTCTAAATATATAATTCATGTTGGCATGTTGTATCGAAGTTCATTCCATGGTCTCTTACTTTGATGCTTAAAAAAATCTGAATGGCACTTCAACAAGCCCATGAGGGTGCTTGCAGTGGCCATTTTGGTGGACAAATGTTGGCTCAAAAAATTATATGCATTGGGTACTATTGGTGAAACATGGAGAGTGATTTCTTTGATTATGTTCGGAAATGTCATAAATATCAAGAGCATAGTAATTTAACTCATTCCCCTACTTGTGAACTTCAAGCTCAAGTCTCGATATGGCCCTTTGCGGTTTGGGGATTGGACATTATAGGAAAAACATCACCCCATTCTTCTGCTAGACATACATTTATCATTATTGTAACTGATTACTTCACAAAATGGGTAGAAGCCATTCCCTTTTGATCTACAACAGCTAACGTAATGTGTCATTTCATCTTAGAATGCATTATCGCTCACTTTGGACTTCCTTCCACATTAGTCTCCAATAATGGTACACCATTTAAGAATAATGACGTGAATAAATTCTTGGAAACATTTAATATACAACATCGCTTCTCCATACCTTATTACCCACCGTCTAACAGTCAAGCTAAATCAACTAATAAAGTCCTTGAAGAACTTTTGAAGAAAACTAGTAAAAAACATTATAAGGACTGGAACACACAATTACACTATGCACTTTGGGCTTATCACACAAGTGTTAGATCCTCTACAGGAGCTACACCTTATAGTCTTGTCTATGGCACTGAAGCAATAATTCCCTTGGAGTTAGAGATTCCCACGCTATGAATTGCTCTTGAAGAGCTTATTGATGATAAACACTATAAAGAGCAACAATTACACAACCTTGAGATGCTCAATGAACAATGCATTAATGCTTTTGGATATCTTCAAACTTATTAAAAAAGGAAACAACGCTATTATAATCTCAATGTCATCTCATGAACATTCCACAAGGGTGACTTAGTCCTATTTGAAAATCAGTGCAACAGATCAATGTTGATCTAAATGAAAGATGAAAGTTTAGTTCTAATTGGTTGGGACCATATGTCTTTGATAAAACTTTTGGTTATGGTGGATACACGTTAACTAAACTAGATGGCATAACCCTTAAGGAACCTATTAATGCAACACATTTGTGCCAGTATTAAATATCTAATCCCCTTGAATAGTATACATGATAAAGTAGTGTTTTTTAAAGCTATTGGGTTATATCTTAAATGCTTTCACATTGCTTCATTCTTGACAAATGATCATGTGTATGTCTTGAACACTAAAGTGATTATTTAATTTATTTTTATAATTACCTTAGGCTTCATAGTATTCAACTTTGTGTTATGTTGAGTTAGATCATTATATAGATTATAGGTGTATTTAATTTAATATAGCATTCTTAAACAACAATGTTGTATCTAAGTGAAACTAAAATATGTTTTAGTTAGATCACATAATTGTCTTAAATCATGAAGACATTAATTAAATAATTCTACAAAGTTTATTTAATAAATCACATTATCATTCAAACACATTACATCAAGTAGTAAAACATCAAATAATCATGTATATCATAGTTTTATTATACATTTCATCCATATATACAATATCACTAAGGTATGTGACTATCTGGTCCCTCAGGATTTGGTGCTCATGATGGTCCTATGGTAGGATGTTGGGAGATAGTAGTGTGTGATTGTGATTATGATCCATTGAATCTGAGCACAAACTTTAAGCCATGTATCCATCCAAGGGCCACCTAATTCTTTCCTACTATCTAATCCCTCTTCGCCTATAGTCAAGCTACCTCCACCTCTAGTCTCTCAATCTCTAATGGATTTCACTATGACTATGACTCAACTCAGTGGAATCATCTCCTCAGACTCTCATATGTTGCTTGCAATCTCATGAATGGTCTAAGTGACTCAAGATCCTGCTCTACAATAGGTTGGGGCACATAATTTTATTCCATCTCCTCCTCATCGATAGATGCATGAATCTTTGTAGCTGCCTGACTATAGAACTCTTAATAGTCTCTAAGGGCTCCTACAAGGTAGAAACAATAAATAATTAGCACATATAATTATAATATATGTATAAACTTATAAGCACTAAAATAAATTAAATGCATAAATTAAATATCATCACCTATATCTCTAGCAGGCTAAGAAACATCAACCTCATCCTTTGTGGGGGGCATGAAGATGTGCTAGCTCCTTCGTGACTGTGGGTACTTATGTCTATTTCAACCACTACACGTGATCTAGTCATATGAATGAGTGAGGGATCTCCCCACTTGTGTCAATCTTTAGCTACTACATCATAACCCTCACTCAGGGGTGGCTCAACCTCCTCATACTCTTCCTCATCATCCTCATCCTCCTCGTCATCCTTGTCTCCTCCATCTTGGCCATCATAGTTAGGATCTGCATCCTCATGATATTCATCATCCATAACATCTGTGAATATGTATGTATCCCTATATCCTATCACCCTGGCCGTATCCTCTACCTTATCCCCCTCATCTGGTACTAGTCTTACATCAGATATAGGCTCATCAACCTAAAATACAATAGTTGGTCATGACACTATCCACCACTCCTCATACTCATCTTTTCTACCTACGTCATTAGCATCAGGGACTGGGGGTTGATTGTGATCTAAGAAATTGGAGTCTCTCTAGGAAACATGGTCTATAGTTAGTCATTATATCACCTATTCTCTGGGTGCTCTACTTTGATCTCCTGAGAAAGGGGTGTTCCTTTGGTGGTTTCTAAACCTCTCCAAACTATCGCATGAATTGATCATAGTAGAAGGGACATACTATGTGGTCATGTCGACCAGCCAAAAATCTGCCTAATTGTAACCTCCTCAACTATCTCATGAGATTTGGCCACTACACTATCAAATGATAGGGTCTCCAAAGGATCTCATCATCCTCCAGCCAATTAAATCTCACTCTCCAAAAATGAAAGTCTCCATACTACCAAAACTATCGTAGAGGATAGCTAAAGGCCCAAGGATACCCTGCAGCTATAGCACATGGGAAACTGATAGGCTTGGTGAATATGAAATGCTCAATGCAGCAAACCTATAGAAGCATGCAATGTACCATGTCTATCTCTCAAAAAAAAATTGACCAAGATCATAATACAAGTATGCTAGGATACAACGTCCCTAAGTGTGTAGACCGTCCTATGCTCTTCCATCTCGTGAATCAAGTGAACTAGTCCTTCATCTAGATTAAGTACTATCACCATTATGTGCATCATTATCCATCTCACAACTAGGGTTTGCAAATACAATGACATCGGTAGCTGGATTCACACCCTCACATGCTCATCGTGCACTGGCCCACCCAGGAAGTACTGCATGTTGGCCTTCCACTTGTGAAATGATCAATCTCCTTGGAAGTGCACCCGCTCTCCCTAAATAGGAACTCATAGAATATGGTGAACATCCTCTAAATTAATCGCCATCTCCCTAGTCAAAAGGTGAAATGTGTATAGGTATCTACATCCCAACACTTGCATAAAGCCATCAACATAGCAACATGGTACCTCATGGGGGGAATGAGGTATGCCCATTAAATCCCTATAATGTGTAGTTGTTTTATGTCCTTTGTTGTAAGTGTGGGGGTAAATCTCTTAGAAAAATTAGTTGCTTGCCTCCCAAACGCTAATGTGAACGGGTAAGTACCTATTAAATACACAAAATATACTCTATATAAACAATCTAATATCTTTAATTTTTACATTATTCATCATGAAAGTTTACTAAAGTTTTTCTAGTGTGATTTACTAAAGGCCCTAGACAATTTAGAACCCTTTTGGGACACTTTACAAAGAAATGGGACATTTCACGAATAAACAGGAAACTTTGTGAAGAAACGCCACTTTGCAAACAAAAGGGACACTTTGCGAACAAATGGGACACTTCGTGAAAGAAGGGGACACTTTGAAATTTTTTTTACAAGATCCTAAATTAACCTATACATGCATCAAAAATTATCAAAACACTACATAAACACTAAGTGAAGGTCACATAATCGACTCACCTCATGTTGTCACTCATCGCACACCACCTGGTCTTGAATCGCATCCAGTCTTATAGGCTCGTAACCTCATTTTCTCAGTATCTTTTCCTATTCTCTTTTCACTCAAGCTACACAAAGGTAAAATGATAAGTGTAAGTGACCATTTACTTTACTTTTTAGCTCTTATCTTCAAAATTAGTGATTTTTACTCCATTAGGGTTAAAAAGTACTTTTTCTTCAAATCAACATAAAGGGAGCTAGTGAACTCCGTTTTCAACCCCATTTGTTGCATTGGAATTGTGCTTTCCTCCCCAACATCATTAGTTTTCCATTGTTATGTGGCATGGTACTTGGAAATTCCCTATGACATGACTTGTTCCATTCAATGTGGTTAGACTTCTACCTTGATTCCACCTTCGTAAAGCAAGTAGAATCAAGGGGGGCATACATCTACCCTCGAATTTGATTTCTAGAAGTTAGATAAAATCATTTTTGGACAACTAAAGATTTTTTTTTCCATAATGTGGATCCTAATGTTGTGGTTTTACACATAGCTACACTGGGGGCTTCATTCTTCGGTCATTTGAATGAGTATGCTTTTATGAAATAAATTATACTATTTGGAGTCCTTTAGATTACATATGCATGAAGGGTCATATGGGTGCTAAAGTGGAGGCTACATGTGGACACAAAAATTGCACTCCCTTCTTGGAGATAGTGTAATCTATGGCCTAATTTGGACCTATCTTGGGCACCATTACATTAATCATCCTTTAAAACAACATTTATAAGCCACTAAGACCCATTATTTTTTATCTTGAGGCCCGTTTCACTCAAAAATCATACAAATCCCAAGAAATATGCTTATATTATTCATATCTCAAAAACCCACCTCTTAAAAATCAAATGTGGGACCCATTCACCACCTTTGGTGAATGAGTCCCCTTTGGTGGGACCCATTCACCAAGGGTGAGGAATGAGTTCCTTTTGGGGGAATTTTTAATTTTAAGTAGGAAACTTACTGACTTAATTCAATTTTTCAGTGGATGTTGGCCTCTTAGGTCTAAATAATGGGAAATTCGGTATTGATGCCTATAAATATATATTTTTAGGTCATTTTTCACATCATATAGTCATTTTAATTTGTTATTGTGGATAGAAAAATTGTACTCCCATCTTGGAGATAGTGCAATCTATGGCCTAATTTGGACCTATCTTGGGAACCCTTCCATTAATCATCCTTTAAAACAACATTTATAGGCCCTTAGACCCATTATTTTTTATCTTGAGGCCCATTTCACTCAAAAATCATACAAATCCTAAGAAATAATGCTTAAATTATTCATATCTCAAAAACCCACCTCTAAAAACCATATGTGGGATCCATTTTCCACCTTGGGTGAATGAGTCCCCTTTGGTGGTACCTATTCACCAAGGGTGGCGAATGAGTCCCTTTTGGGGGAATTTTCAATTTTAAGTGGGAAACTCACTGACTTAATTCAATTTTTTAGTGGATGTTGGCCTCTTAGGTCTAAATAACAAGCAATTAGGTATTGATGTCTATAAATATATGTTTTTAGGTCATTTTTAACATCATCTAGTCATTTTAATAAACAAATTCACAAGTCAAGTGTTGAATATGTCCCACAACAAGATTCATTAGTCTATCTACAACAAAGTTGAAGCTTTAGGGAAGCAAGTTATGGTTTTTGCAGGTCTTCAAACTCACTTTTTCTTCAAAATATCACATTGCAAAGGGTTGATCATGGATGCCTATGTAGAATCATGGAGAAATCTAGATTGAGGAGATGCAACTAGCCATCAAATCAAGCCTAAAGACTTGTTTTCAAAGTGATTCCATCCTTCATTTTCTCTCTATCTTCATATTTAATGATTTCATGTCATTAATATTCATTTAAAATGTTGTAGGATTTATTAGGGTGAAGTCTTATATCATTCAAGCTTCATTTGAACATCATATTCTAGCACATTATAATAGGGTTTTATCTTACTTCATATTTTTCTACTCTTAGACACACTTAAGGCTAAGGTCTTATGTAGATTTTATTATTTCTCCAAGGTTTTATTACCAAATTAGGGGTTTGGCCAAGGAAAATCCCCCATTAGAAAATAATTTTTATTCTATTTTGTAGGCATTTTCACAAATTCAGATCTAAGATTCAATCTCAAAATACAGTGCAGTTGTTAAAGTGCAGATCTATGATTTCAATTTTTGGAAAATGGGAAAAGGACTAATTCACCATTAGTGGCTAATGAGTCGTATTGAAGGTTTCTATTAGAACAGAGTGTATATTCCAATACCCTTTTGGCAGAAACAGTCTTTTGAGTAGAAACCCTAATCTAGGACTAATTCACCCAGGTTAGCAAAAGAGTCCTAGTTGGTCAAAAAGTCAACATTTCCATATCTTTAGAGTAATTTTCAATTCTTTAGAGTTTCCAGGTGCATTTCAATTATATCTCATCTCTCATGGTCTTTTCTATTTATATTTTTAGGGATTTTATTAAATCTTTTTATACTTGTTTGCATACAATGTTGTGTTTTCAAACCCTTTGCATTTCTTAGTTTTTCATTAATAATCAATAGCTTTTATTATTTCTCTACATTGAGAAAATTATATCTAGAAATATTTCATTCATATTGCATCAATATTGAGTGTAAACATCACTTGGTTTTGGCCTACCTCTCTCCTTTTAGGTGAAAAACCTTAGCAGTGCAAGAGAACATTATGTTGCCAAAACCCATGTTTCCAATTATAAAGGCATGATTATTTGGCCATCATTTTGGTTGGGGAAGTTAGCCTTCTCATTCAAGTGTGAAGCTCTAGCATGGCGCTCTAGGCCTATCGCTTGGTTTTACTTAGTTAGGGTATACAATTTATTAACTTTTAAACCAAACTCTCCTTCCTGTGAGAATATTGCTGATAGGAACTTGTGGATCTGTGATACTAGTTGTGTAATAATAATCAAAATGACAATTGTAGTTGCTATTATTGAAATGTGTGGCATGAGGTGAGCCACTGAACTTTAATTTTTCCTTTTTCTCATTCATTGTAGCTCTCACAATGCATCAAGTGTGTTTGAAGGTAGCAATAGAAGAATATTGATGTGCAAACATTCTTCTTATGTGGCCTATGAATTGAGAAAACTCCATGGTAATAAGCCAGTGTGGAAAGTTGTGCCTTTTTTTCCTTGGTGGCCAAAACACAAGATCTTTGGATTTGTAATAGTTCTTTCAAATATTGGCAAATCAAGGCTAGGTAATGCAAGGATTATTTGTGGGATCTCACATTCCCAAATATGATGCAAAGGTCTCTTTGAAGGGCGCATAAGTACATATTGATTATTTGGTAGTGAGCTTTGTATTTACAAATTTTATCAATGGTAATTGCTTCTTAGGATTAAGGTTTCATTTATTTATAGATAGAGTGTGTCATTGATCCAAATTCAAGGAGGTTATGTAAGTTTTTACGTTCAAATTTGAAAATTGGGAGCACAATTAATATGATGAAAGAGAAACTGGCTATAGGAAGACTAATGAGTTTGGAATCTTTGAGATTTTGGTAATTTGTAAGTGTTGTATAATCCTTGTGTTCAATTGCACTATCAAGAAACTACTTTTTCATTGTTAGTTTTGGGTATACACTTTGTGTAATAAAATAATGCACACTTAGTCATTTGCATGCATAGTTTGGTATAGTCAAAATTTATGAAATAAATGTAGAGGTATTTATAAAGATAAGGGTGTGGGATTTATTTTTCCTTGGAGATAAGTATATCTCTTATCTTAACATTTATAATCAGTACCTGTTGATCAAGGATTTTATCAATGTTGATGTTGGTAGTATCATCATGGTTATTAAGAGTTGTAACAGTGGATGTGTTGGAGTTATAAAGATTAGGAAAAATCATAAGGGAAAAGAGTTTCTAGTATCTTTACCAAAAGACAAAGATGAGTTCATCAATGCTACCAATGGATTTTCAAATAGTTGTACTTGGAATTTTGAGGCTATCTTTTCTACACTTGATGAGGCCTCCAAAGAATTTTTTAACATGTGATTGGAGATTGGTGGCACTAAAGGATGGAGGAATTTGAATTATCTCAAGTCAACTTCTCACTTTGAGATGATGTTTTGCTTAAGAAGAATTTTTGGCTTTAATTTCTTTATTTTTCTTGTTATTGTTGGCAAACTTGAAGAATACATATATTGTGAAGTTTGACTTTTTGAGATAGGTAAGGGGTCTAGTGAAGAGATTAGTATGGCTTTTTTCCCAGAGAATTCATGAGACTATGACCAAGGATTACACATTTACGAGGGTCAAAGAGACAACTTGGAGGATGGTTGTCTAGTAATTATTGTCTAGACCAATGATTATACCTTTACAAGGGTCAAGGAGACAATTAAAGAATTTTTGTCTAATGATACATAGAAAATTGTCAATTTATGTTTTGGGAGATAGAACAACCAATTTCCTTCAAGTTTCATTCAAGAAAATCTTAGATATCTCAATCTATGGATGGAAATGATGGGAAGAGATTTGCAATATAATATTTCCTAGGGTGTGTTTAAAGATAAAAAAGGGTTTCACCAGCAAGCAAAGGATTGGAAAGAAAAAGATGAAAACAATGTGCAAATCTAGCTATGAAACCTAGAGAATTAAGAACCTGAAATCAAACTAATAAAAGAGAATGAAATAGAAAGGTACCTGGAAGAAGGATTTAGTCAAAACAAGCTCAGAAGCTCTAAAACTCTATTTTTTGAAGCTCAATGGGACTCATACATGAATCTAGGCGATTTAGTCCTAGAGTAGGGTTTCTATGCAGAAATTGGAATCTCTCATTAACTTATCTAGATCTCTTGAAATCCATAAATATGCAATACAGGTAAACATACGCCCAAGGTGGTGATTTAGTACCAATATTAGGGCTTTGTTGAAACTCTAGTATTCTTTGGTGATCTCTTATAGCTTCCCTCCTATCAAATCTCTGAGTCTGAAATCCCGCATTCTGGCTTGAAGGAAACTTTTGTGACGATGACAACTTTGTGGAAACTTGACAACTTTCTTCAATCTTGTAAGTTAGTCTTTTAAAGAATCTTCAGACCTTAAAGCACCTAGATCTACAATCAGACATGTAGGGAGAGAGAAAAACTTGTTCATTGTTAGGGAGTAGGGGTTTTCCTTGGTCAAACCTCATTTAGGTAATTAAACCTTAAGATGAAACAATGAAACATGAAACATGAAACATGAACAATGATACCTTGAATGATGTATTGAAATGTAGATCTATATTCTAACATGAAGTGGCCATGAAGAATGTAGATCTTAATCTTAAATAAGATGTGGAACAATTCTTAACTTGGATCTCCCATACTACATCATAACCCTAGCTCAACAACATGCTTGATGCATTATGCCATTAACATGATGATGGATCTTGAATTGATGCAATAAAACTCTAACAATATTCCCTTGAATGATCTTGAATTCTCTTGAATTCTCTTGTCAACTCTTGTGGAAGTGCTCTTGATTGCTTCTGAAGTTCTAGGATGAAACTATGTGAATAGCCTTGTATTTATACTTGTTTATGCCAATTTTCCCAAAATTACAACACTACAAGATGACATTAGATCTAGGAGGATAAAATTCCACCAAGAATTGAATTCAAAATGGGTCCTAGTTAGAGTGGGACTCATATGCACAAGGTGGTGTATGAGTCCTAGTGGCTCAAAACTGGGGCACAAACTCCAAGACAGGTCTTGTTTGATGTGAAACTTGAAATCAAGTCCCAAGACATAGGTGGGACTCATATGCCCAAGGTGGCATATGATTCCCAAATTACTAGATCTAGGACACATAACCCAAGACATTGAATTATGATTGGTTATTTGATAAGTGTCAGGATTATGCAGGGAAAGATGTAATTAATAAGGCTTGTGGATGCCAAATAGGGCCAATCAAGGCATAAATAAGGCCAATTAATTAATAAATCCCTAGATTAGTGTGAATTAGGATACACTTTACAACACCCAAAATAGGGCACAATTAGGTTCATTTTATCATTAATTATTCATTCCCAGATTAAGTGTGAAAAAGGGCTAATTTTTCCTACACTACATCCAATAATTACAGTATATGATTCAAGAGTTCATGGGAGGATGAACTTAGGAATTCAACTCAGATCTAAACCTTTTCAAGGGTTACAAGGAAACTTGGAGGAGTTCCACTTGATTCAGGATTTGTTTCTTCAAAAGGAAAATCTTCTCAACAATGTATACATATTTTTTGCAATCAACAAGTTTTTTTATGTAAGCCTTAAGTGGGGTTCCTTTGGGAAGGTGATTTTATGGTTTCAAGAACAATGTAATAAGGGGGATGTTAACGAATGTTAATGTAGATCATATATTACATTGAGTATAGTCAATGTTTTACATGTGTTCCTTCATATTTTCCAATAGTAGCATTACACAATTCTTTGTACTCAACTTTTGTATATGATAAAGAAATAGTTGGTTGCTTCTTACTCATCCAAGAAACAACAACAGATCCTATGATAAATGCATAACTTATTATTGATTTTTGATCATATTTATCACCTATCCAATCAGTGTTTGGATAACCTCTCAACTCAACGTTAAAACATGGTTAGTATATTCAATGCCAAAATCTATGGTACCCTATACATATCGAATGACTCTCTTTTTTCTTTCCAATGAGGCTCAAGAGGCTCAGTTGTGAATTAGATAATTATATTGAATGAATATCCAGTATCGGGCCTTGTAGTGGTAAAGTAGTTCACATTTCCCACCATCCGTCTATACAAACTCCCATTAGCATTTGTAGCATCATTATCATTATAAAACCTAATATTTTGTTCTAATGGAGTAGACATTCCTTTATAATCTTGCATAATACTTTCTCCATAATTCTTCCTTCATTTTCTCCATAATTAACTCATGTCTTTTTATTCTTCTTGATTATTTAAATAAATAAATTTTACTTATTTATTTAAATCCGTCACTAATCTCCTAATGCCTCTCTATAATTAAATAAATTATTAAATTTATTTAATTATCTCTTATTCATTATTCCCTCTTGATTATTTAAATAAATAAATTTTATTTATTTATTTGAATATGTCACTAATATCTTTTGTCTTCTTATAATTAAATAAATTATTTAATTTATTTTATTAATATCTCCTACAACTTTTCTAATTTTAAATAATGTCATTTATTTAAAATTACTAGTCTTCTGTCATATGACCCCACCACTTTTGAATTAAATTAATTTTTAATTCAAAATGTCAACTTAGTCTTTAAAATCAAATAATTTTAAATTATTATTTGATTCTCCAACATCCTCTTTTTCTATGCCAATCTTATCTCTTGTCACGTGTAACCCTGTCCATAGATTTGGTTTTCTAAACTCAATCTTCACCATTCATTTTAAATTTACCCTAATGTTTCTATAATGCTAATTGTGGGTTGTCACATTCAATCTTGACCACTGATTCTAGGGAATGTCTCATCCGACAATCTTGCCCATTCACTGAAAATTGACTTTTCTATAAAAAGGCAATTTTAATCTGATTTGCACACCTTAAGAACTAGACTTTGGCATCTATTGACTTCATGTTAGCATACTTCAAAAATTCTATGCTATTTTCTACATAGTTGAGGCTTACTTCATAGGTGCTTAGTTGCATTGTGAGGTCCTTAAGTGAAATCCTTCAACATTTGCTTAGGACATTGGCATTATCATAGGTTGTTCATCATAAATTTGAGGGAAAACAACTTATTTCAACAAATAAAGAAGGTCTAATGGAGGTCAATCATGGAGGTTGAAGATATTTGGTGAGATTTCTCCTTTTATTTTCATGTTTTACTCCCTTATGCTTCATTATTTACTTTGGTTTTTGTTTATTATGCTTTAATTTGCTAGCCAAGAATTTTACCCATAGTTACAGATGTAGACCCAAGTATATCTAGTATTATCATCAATAAATAAAAAATAAGAAGCTCCTCCAAGTGACTTTTTTTACACGAGACCACTCACATCTATATGTACTTATTCAAGAATGTTTATTTTCCTTTGATTTGAATTTATTGGAAATTGAATTCTGTGTAATGACAAAAAATGTACTCCTCTGTATTTTTGCATTTGTTTGGGCCCTCCTTGTTAGATTGAGCTTAATATGGCCTTGATTTAGTGTTGTAGTGTGTTTAACACATTTGCATTAGGTCTTGGACACTTGTAAACTAAATGGACTTAATGGTGCCTTATTTTGGGTGTTGTAAAGTGTTGTGCCACACTTTCACACTAATCTAGGGTTTTATTATTAAATTGGGATTCTTTATGCTTTAATTGGCCTAATTTTGCATCCACAAGCCTCATTTAATGCATCTTTCTAAGGATAATCCCAACATATTAAACCAACATCCAATAATAATTCATGTCTTTTTCGATTGTATGGCCCAGATTTAGTGACCTCGAATTCATACACCACCTTGGCCCTATGGGTCCCACCTAAGTTTCATGGCCCTAATTCTAATTTCACATGAATATAAGCCTCTCTTGCAAAATGTGTCCCATAGCCTAGCCTAATGGGACTCATACGCCACTTTTGTCGTATGAGTCTCATGTGGCATATAGTTAAATTTAATTCAAATTCTTACTTGGATTTTATCCTCCTACATCTAATGACAGCTTGTAGTGTTGTAATTTAGAGAAATTTGGCATAAACAAGTATAAATACAACATTATTTCACTCATTTTCATCCAAGACTTTCATGAGAGCATTCAAGTGTTTATAAGAGAATTCAAGAGCCTTCAATAGTTAATTATCAAGTGTTTTAGATCATTATTCAAGTATCAAGCATCATGTCAAAGTCATCATGCATCATGTTTTTTTTAGCTAACATTTGTGATGTAGGGTTTCATGATTCAAATAAGCTTTCAAATCAAGATCTATCACATTCAAGAAAGAGTCAAGATCTACACCCACTAGAGCCATTTCATACATGTTTGCATCATTATATTGCTAGGGTTTGGTGATTTGTAACATTACATGTTGTTCATTCATCATTCCTTCATTTCATTTCATTTCATTACAAGATTTGATTATCAAAATAGGGTTTGACCAAGGCAAACCCCTTTCTACTAAAACAAAAATAGTTTTCCCTCTCTTTAGTGTGTGATTTGTGGATCTAGGTTGAAGGCATATTGAAGAGAAATATTGGAAAGAAGTTGTCAAGTTGCAAAGTTGTCCAAGTTGTCACCTTGTTTAGAAGATCATTGGAAGACATCTACAGAGCATAATTCAACATTTCAAATCTAGAAACTAGGTTGACAAGATTGATCAGAGATTGAAGAGAATATTCAAGTCCTGATTTTCCTAAAAGGTCAAACTGGACTAATACACCACTTCTAGCATATGATTCTTATTACAGTGAAGTTTATAGATTCAAGAGTTCTAGACTTTCATTTGCCAAATTTTGCTCTTGCCTAGAAACCCTAATCTAGAGCTAAATCTCCCAGACTAACATATGAGTCCCAAAAGTCATTAAATTCAGCATATTAAGCATTTTAGGTCTTCAATCAAGGTCTTATAGGTTTCCAAGTGCACACCTTTGATCTCTCAGCTTTCTATTCTGATTTACATGCATTTCTAGGTCATTTAGTGAAGTTTTGTATTGCATTTGGTTTCATACTTGATCTTGCATGTCATTAGTCTTTTCAAGCCCTAGTTTGGTGGTGGACCCCTCTTTAATCATTTATCATACCCTAAACACCCCTATTGTAGATCTCATTATGTCGTTTTATCCCTAAGCTTGAGATCTCTAGGGGTCCCTTTGAATGCTATGTTAGCGAAATAGGAGTGTTCCAAAAAGGTGGAACCCTATTTCCAACATTACGCTATGTTATTTACCCAATGCATAGCCATCATAACTAATGTATTCATTCTTTAATATTAGAATACCTTGCACCATATCTTTACTTTGTCTAGAGAAATAAGATCTTAAAGATTTCATTGAAGCTCTTCAGTTGATACAAATGTAGAAGCCATTGCTTGATGACTTTCTACTTTAACATAATTTTTTATACAAAACTCCTATTCTAATTCTCTTAACAATCATATTATAGTGATCTTTCATATCCTTTACTTGGAAACATATCTTCAAGAATTCAAATTTTAAACCTTGATCAATAATGGCTTAAATTGATGTTAATTTTTTCTTAGTTAATGGGACATACATTACATTTGCAAGTTTCTCTACATTTCAATTAGGAAATTGCACACTTATATCACTATGAAATTTATGTCATGAGACCTATCATATCCTAAATAGATCTTACTACCATCATTTTTCTCATGATTTTTTTTAAACCAATGTCTATGACATGGCATGAATTGATGCCCCAGAATCTATGAACCAATTATTGCAATCATCTATTTTAGAAAAAAGAGCAACATCTAAAATAAGAAACTTTAGATTATGTAGTTTACTAGTTTCTTCATCCTCGCCATACACATAGTTACCTTAATATTTATAATTTTTAGACTCTTTAAACTTCTCTTTCAGACATTCATGTAAGCATAATGTCTAAATTTTCCATGATAGTTGCATTTCCATTTTTCTTTACATTGGAATTTGATTTATATGATGCTCCATCTTGATACCTTTATCCATCAAATTTGCTTCCTTTATTCTTCACCTATTTTTTCACTTTGGATGGCTTCTTGTCCTTGGCCATCAAAGCTAAATTGGCACTTTCAAGTCTATTTTCTACATGCTTCTTTCTCTCATTTTCCTGTAGAATAATACTTGCTAAATTTTTAAAAGAAGATGCATTTTTCATTGCAGCCAAGCTAGTAATGAACACTTGATAATTATTAACGATTCCATTCAAAGTAAAAATAACTAAATCATTACGTGAAATTCATTCACCAATGTAAGTTAATTTATCTCTGAATTCCTTAACTTGATAAATAGTCACTAATACTTTCATTTGCTTCAATTTTGATTGAAAGTAATTTTCTCTTTAAAACACAATTTTATTTGTGTTTGTAATATCATATTAGACATTTCAAGGTTGTCCATGTACTAGTTGAGGTAGTGATATCATGAATATGAGGGATGATAGAATCCTTAAGACAATCTTGGCTTTGCATTCTCTTTTCTCCCAATCTTGAACATATTGAGGTATAGCAGGTTTACCCTTACTAACATTTACAATGTTCCAAATGTTGTACCCTTCCATTAGGGTCTACATCTTGAACTATATCCATCTTTAACTTATTTAATTATATTAGATATGATTCAAATAGACATGCCATTTAAAAGAGACAAAAAAAAAAATTACTTGTACCTTCAATGGGTAAAACCAAAAATGGAAAAATTGTTTAGCCTGGATCTGCTTAGGAGCCTTAGGAATAGTTACAGTTAGCACCCTTCAATCCCACACTAGTGTTCAATGATTAGCCTCTTTGTGAGCAACAACAATTGCTCAATTGCAATACTTAGACAAAAAGCTCCTCACTCAACTGTTGGCTCTGATACCAAAAGAGAGATAAGAAATAATATGATTAAATACCAAAACAAAGATATGAGACAGCATGAATAAACACAAGGAATAGAAAAACTCAATGATCTTATATAGTTCATTAACAACCACTACAAATTTATAGATACACAATAATTCAACTACTTCCTATAATAAAGCTAAATGGTTTGATAGCCGACTAGGGTCCAATACTAAGGATAGAAGTAGTTCTCAGTGGTTTTTATAGTGGAGCACCTTAATATCCAATTGTAAAACACTTTTTATCCATTAAGTACACAAACTGACAAATCATGTGATGCCACATCAGACCGCCAATAAAACATGACTTAGTGCACCATTGTTGGTCTCTTTTTTTTTTTGGGCCTTTTTGGATACCTCAACAAAAAGCATGCTGATGTGGCATCATATTTGATGATGTGACCCTGAAACGAAATATAGAAGCACGTAAGTTGCCAAATAAACTGCTGCACAAAATTGAGAGTGATTTGAAGTTTGCACATAGGATTTTGAAAAAATGCGAAGTTAGGGTGCTCCACTATAGGCTCCTCTCCCCTATAATAGATTGACAACTAACTATGAGATGAAATAAAACAAACTGGTGATGAGGGACATATCAAAAAGTTCAGTATAGACTAATATTTAAACTCTTATTATGTTCATCATTTAGTTATTACGTTCATAATTTAGTTATGAATCATTCTAATAGAAACATCAGAAAAAACTGTAGACTCCCGCTCATCACTATAGACAGAATCGAATCACTAAGGCACCTCTGCACAGAGGAAATTTCCATTCTTATTCATTCAGTGTTCGAGAGTTGTAGCAAGATATCAATCTAGTTAACATCAAGTTGAGGCTCTCCGATCCAACATTGAATATCATAGTGTGAATGGTTGCCAGCAAGAGATTCTCAGTTCTCACTAGATATTTGTTCAAAGGATTTCAAGAAGTGCAACACTTTAAGTAGATGATAAAAAAGTGCCTTGTTAGGTGTATCATTTGATTTCAGCTATTACCTACATTTTCTCAAGTGGATCGATCCATATGGAATAGTATCTTCCATGAAAAATATATAGAAGAAGAGAAAGATAATTATGAAGAAATTGCTCCATGATCATGGAGAGAATAGAAAGGTGCATGCCTGAGACATGATTGATGTTCTCATCTCTACAACAAACAACCATGAAATTCAGTCAAACAATAACAACGATGTGGTGAAAGCCACCACTTTAGTATATTCTTGTACCACTTTCTCTCACATAGTTAGAATGTTTGTTAAAATTTCTTTTATCATAATTTGTATTAAATAGTTGGTGCCTTTTGGTCAAGGCATAAATGGTTTTAGTGGAAACTATGTCTCTATGGCCAATACTGAAAGTCTTTAAATAAGCTGTCAAATGCCTTAACTAGTAGCAGATAACTTGTGATCATTACATTGAAAGTTTAAGTGGGAATACACCAACAACTGATGTCTTGATCACAACAAACCAAAAAATGTTGATCAAAATACACAAGAATTTTAAGTTCTTATTTACAAGATTTGTCTTTTCGTTTTACAGACCATGATAAATGCAAGTACCGAAACATCAGGTCAGTGACAATCGAGTGGGCACTTTCAGCTCTGATTCAGCACCCAAGCATTTTAGTCAAAGCCCATCAAGAGCTCAACCCACATGTCGTATGAGACAAATTAATTGAGGAATCAAATATCCACAAGCTAAAATATTTGCATGAAATTGTGAAAGAAACTCTCAGGCCTCATCCAGTGGCACCTCTTTTGCTTCCTCATAAATATAGTGAGGCCTGTAAGATTGGAGGATATCATGTTCCCGTAGGAACACAACTCTTAGTGAACGTGTGGGAAATTCACTAAGGCACGACAGTGTGGGACCACCCCACTGAATTCATTCCTAAACATTTTCTCAGCAGCAGCAAAGAGATTGATATGAAAGGGTAAGACTTTGAATTGATTCTGTTTGGTCCAGGGAGAAGAATATGCCCCGGCATGTCTTTGCATTGATTGTGGTCACCTATACATTGGGGCATCTGCTTTAGAGCTTCGAGTGGTTGGCTCCAGAGGACACTATAATTGACATGACAGAGGGACATGGACTCTCAATTCCCAAATCAAATCCATTGGAGTCTATTATTAAACCTCACCTTCCCCTCCATCTCTACTGATATGCCTGCTTAGTCCATGGAGCAATGAGTTTTAACCCCTTAGCACAATGTGGGTTGTGAATCATTTAATTTACTAGGAAGCTCCTAAGCTGCGAAGTCTTCCCCCGTTATATTGTAAGTCCACTCAAATTTATAACCTTCCCCTCACATTTCATTTTTTTAGATCAATATTAATGTCTCTGAATAGCTCAAAAGTGCATATCTTTTTTGGGTAGGGTTTGTGTTTTTATTGTTTTTTTCGACTTTTTTTTATGTCAATCTATATTATAAGAATAAGAAACTTTCTATTGTTTTGTATTTATTACTATTTTTTACTTGATCTTTTATATGATCTATGTAGTGTTGTAAATTGTCACCTTTCATAATTTCACATTATGTTTGGCTTCCTAAGTGCTTGAGTCCAATTATACTTATTAATCATTTATTTTGTTGTTGTCTTTGCCAAATTGAATTAATTTTGGAAAATTAAATTAATTATTTATTTGATGAACACCTAAAATTAACAATAGGTCCATTACAATTGCAATAGCTACTTTTTCTATATCTTAATAAAAAATTAATGGACAAAAGCTTAGTCAATTAGGTTGTGGTCCCATGGGAAGCTTCAAGATCTATTTTGAAGGAGCAAAGGGTCCCATGAAGGAAAAAATAAATATGCAATATGATTGATTATAATTTTTTCTTGAATAATAAAACCCTTACATTTTAGTTTCAAGGTTTGAGCAAGTGCATTTGAAGTAGGGCTAGAAATTGGCCCACCAACTTAGATTTTTTTCTTACCAACGATTTGAGGCTTTTAAATTCTACCAATTATTATTTCTATTTTATCTTTATTTATTCTTTAATATGCAAAATGATAACATTCATGAGACTACCAACTTTGATAAATTTGAAATTTTAAAATTTTAAGCTTAAATTGCACTACAAAATTCATGGGGTCACACACAAAATATTCCAAAAAAATCTCAACAACACCCATTGAAATTTTTGGAAACCTTGTACATAAGACCCCACCCTTAGATATGATAATTCTTTTTAAACTGTTTTTAGTTATAAAAGTTGTATCTTTATTATAGAAAACATGAATATTTCTTATATATAACTTTTATTACAAATATAAATACTAATATTTAATTAAACAAATATGATTATAATATAATAGTATTGTTTAACAACTTAAGATTTATTTATACTTATTTATCATCCAATGTAACACTATTTTGATTTTGTTTGTCTATTAATTTTAAAAATTATATTTATATTGTATTATAATTAGTATAAAAATATTGTATACATATAATTTAATTAACATATTAATTGACATAATACATTATACTAATAAAAAGTTAATATGTTACCATTTGCATTTTTACAAACTCAACTTCAGTTACATTACTAGGAATTTGGCTATTGAATTCAAAATCAACCAATCAAACTACAAAACTATTTACTAACAAATTATTTCATATTAATATTAAACAATTACTCAAAATCAACCATAATAATTATAATACTTATTGCCCTAATAAAATCAAAATTTTAATAATCACTATTCTATGAAGTCATGAATGACATCACATCATTTGTCGCGTATTACATCACTTCAGCAATAATTCAAAAATATTATATAATCAGGGTACGCATAAATATATTGCATACTAATCTTTTCGTAATAGTTTATTTTGTATCGGCAAGCGGATAAATGTTGAAAAAACTGAACCACATGGAAAAGTTAAAACGAGCCTATCAAACCTCTCAGCCACAAAAGCTCGTAGCTCGATTGCAACGCGGAATATATCGCTAAGACAAGACTCTGATGTTGTCGTACAACTCAGCCAATCCTTTTAAAAGTGGAGTTTATCGCCATGAAAAAACAAGAGAAAGTATTCCAGAGAATGCCGTGTGAGAAGTAAATTCCTATCGAGTAACCGTCTCTTTCTGTTCTGGCCTCGACAGGAGGGAGGCGGTGAATTATGGCGTTGGAAGCAACTTCCCTTATCGTTCTTGCTGTAGCACTCGCTTCATTTTGGCTAGTCGCAAACTCTCTCAGACGTAGATTTAATAACACGGCAAAGGCAAAGCCACCGCAGCCTCCATCATGGCCAATAATTGGGCATCTTCCACTGCTAAGTAGAAGCAAACAGCCCATTCACAGAATTCTATCCTCACTTTCAGAGCGCTATGGCCCCATCATACATCTCCAACTTGGCTTCCGCCGAGTTTTGGTTATCTCCTCTTTAGATCTTGCAAAAGAATGCTTTACAACAAATGACAAAGCCTTTGCTTCTCGCCCAGTTATGTCTGCAGGAAAGTATATTGGGTATAACTTCAAAATGTTCAGTTTGGCTCCTTATGGCTCCTACTGGCGAAGCATCAGAAAAGTTTGCAAGCTCCAGCTCTTTACGGCAGACAGAATCGAATCCTTCAGGCACGTCCGCGGAGAGGAAATTTCTGCTCTCATCCGTTCGCTGTTCGAGAGTTGGCAGCGAGGTATCAATCCAGTGAGCATCAAATCGAGGCTCTCAGATCTCACATTTAATATCATTGTGCGAATGGTTGCCAGCAAGAGATTCTCACCAGATCTCTGTTTAGAGGATTTCAAAGAAGCGCAGCAGTTCAAGGAGTTGATAAAAGAAGTTTCCTTGTTAGCTGGAGCATTTGATATTGGCTACTACCTGCCTTTTCTCAAGTGGATCGACCCGCATGGAATAATATTTGCCATGAAAAATCTACAGAAGAAGAGAGAGGTGTTTATGAAGAAATTGCTCCAGGATCATCGAGACAAAAAGTGGGTCCATGATCGAGACTTTATTGATGTTCTCATCTCTGCAACAGACAACCATGAAATCCAGTCTGACAATAACGACGATGTGGTGAAAGCCAACGCCTTAGTATGTTCTTTTATTACCTTCTGTTACATAATGGAATGTTTGTGAAATCTTCTTTATCATAGTTTGTATTAAATAGTTGGTGTCTTGCGGTCAAGGCACAGAGTGCTTAAGTAGAGACTGTCTATAAGGCACTGATTATTGAAAGTCTCTAAATAAACAGTCAAATGCATTAACCAGTAGTGAATGAGTTTTCACTGACCTCTACGTCAGCAGCCGATGCCTTGATCGCAACACACCCAAATATGTTGATCAGAATACATAGGCGTTTTAAGCTCTTATTTACAAGATTTGTCTTTTGGCTTTGCAGACCCTGATAAATGCAGGTACTGATACATCCTCTTTGACCATCGAGTGGGCACTGTCAGCTCTGATGCAGCACCCGAATATTTTGGACAAAGCCCATCAAGAGCTCGACACACATGTCGGACGGGACCGATTGATTGAGGAATCAGATATCCACAAGCTGAAATATTTGCGGGCAATTGTGAAAGAAACTCTCAGGCTTCATCCAGCGTCACCTCTTCTTGTTCCTCATGAATCCATCGAGGCCTGCAATGTTGGAGGATATCATATTCCCGCAGGAACGCAACTTTTAGTGAATGTGTGGGCAATTCACCGGGACGCGGCCGTGTGGAACCGCCCCACGGAATTCATTCCTGAACGTTTTCTCAACAACGGCAAAGAGATCGATGTGAAAGGACGCGACTTTGAATTGATTCCGTTTGGTTCAGGGAGAAGAATGTGCCCCGGCACGCCTTTGGCATTGATTGTGATCAGCTATACATTAGGGCGTCTGCTTCAGAGCTTCGAGTGGTTTACTCCAGAGGGCACTGTAATTGACATGACAGAGAGCATTGGACTCTCAACGCCCAAATCAATTCCATTGGAGGCTATTGTTAAACCTCGCCTTCCCCTCCATCTCTACTGATATGTCTGGTTACCACATGAAGCAAAGTGATTTAACGCCTGACCACATTGTGGGTTCTCAATGATTTAATTTACTAGGAATTGCTCCTTAAGGTGTAGAGTCTTCCCCTGTAATTTTGTAAGTCCTGTCAATTTTATAATTTTATGTTTCCTATCGTACATTGTACAAAAAGCAAAAGTACAATGTTTTCTCGATGATCTTATATGATCTTATATGATCATCGAGGCGGAGCCTCCCAAGTGGAGAAAAATAAAAAAAATATCTTGAATACGACGATTGCATCCTATTTGGGTTTTCAATCATGCAACACTTTTTTAATAGGAACAATATATAAATTAATTTGTGTGTACATATTTTGTATTTAAAATAACATGTTTAAGGGTGAATTTAGTATGTGTGAGTTTTTTATCACATGTAAATTTATTATAATTTATGTTACATCATATGAGAGCCAAAGTTTAATAAACATATAGAGAGTTATATTTGTGTTTAGTTTAATAAATAGTATAGTTTATTCAAGCATAAATCATCAAATTACTATTTTCAAGTAGTGTTTATGTTTAGGGTTTCTCTTGTTTAAAAAAATAAGGCACATAAAGTCTTTTAACAAGTCTTTCAAGCTAATCACTTATTTTTTCATTATCAAGTTTTAAAAGTGACAAGTGTATATATATTATCTTCTTTTGTGAAAACAATTTGACTAGGTAGATATTGGAATGTTCTCTTGTACATAGTGGATTACAACATTATGAGTGGACTTAGATTTAAACTAGAAGTTTTCCTTTCATTAAGCTACTAAGGGGATCTAGTCCATAAAATCCACCAAGGATCAAACTAGTCCAATCGTACCTAAAGGGGAGCTGAACTTGGTCAATATATAATCAAGGAACATATCATCATCATTACCAATTGAGCTACAACCCTTCCATATTCTCACTATTATAAATGGTAAGACATACATGTGAGAAAAACTCTTGTATGTCATGTTATGGATATGATTCAAGCATATGTTTACTCAAAATCTGGAAAGTTTAATAAAACTAGATCATTCATATAGGGAGGGACATCTAGTGATAAAATTAAATTGAAAAGAATTACTTTAATGATTTAAGAGTGGTGGGGTATGTACAAACTATAGTAGGTTGATTCCTCAATCATATGGGAAAAATTCAAACATCTAGCCTTATGCAAAAACATACGTGTGGATAAAAACATAAGAAATAGACTTGCATTTGAAAACTATAAGATGAGATCTATGATGATCCAAAAGAATCTCTTTATATAACCATCACCATTCATCGTAAATATCTTTTAAAATTTTATAAGTGAACAAGATGAATCCATATAGTGTATTCAAAGATTTTTTTCAAACACAATTACATGACTTCTAGGAACTTTACTTGCACCTCTTTTGCATAAATCTTGGTGGAATTTGATTTTCTATTTTTTTTACCAAGTGAGTTTGTTTTACAGGTTAATGAATATTCTTGGCCTCAATTGATTAATTTTGATGGAATTCTCTTTTGATGTAGATGTTACTTCACTACTAACCATTTGGCTTCAACTTTTTTCTCATTTACATAAACATTCTTCTTCAACTTGGTGGAAAAATACTCCTCCTAACTATCTTATAGTGCATCTTAAATATTTGATAGATAATTAAATGGATTTAGAGCCTCTCTCCTCCATTCCTGAAACATCACCCTCTGGGACTAACAAGTCTCTTCTGAAATTTTGGCTAATGTTCTTGAAGCTCAACAATGTATTTTAACTATTTTTATTTTTCCTTCAACTTTATATTGTTATTTGATTTTTCCTAAGATGGTTTCTTTCCAAGCATATGGTAAAGAAGATATGCATGATGAAGATGATAAAATTGTTGGATAAAGTGATATATGTACACAAATGCTAAAGGCACATAGAGTGACTAGTGCACAAGTATTTTTTGACTTATAAACCATGCAAGAAGGATGCTCACAAAGAGATTATATATATATATATTTCTATATATTTCTATTTTATGATGACCTTCATTTCAACATTGTAGGGAATGAAACAATTAGACCTACTTAAGAAGATAGCCATGAATCCATTCAAAAGCAATAAACTCAATTTCATCAAGGAAGTCATGACACATGCACTGAATGAGAAAAATAAATGTATAAATCTGTGAAAATACCATGCTTATAGACTCAAATTAAGATGATGAATTTAAGATACTTTGTGTGATTATTCTTGGTGGTGCTATAGATGGTCGTATTCAAATGGTCTCTCAACCTAGTGTGGATCTCCTTCATGTTGATGGTGCTCTTCTACATGGCTCCATTAATTATTTTAGGATTATTAGACTAACTAGCTATAAAAATCAACTAATTATTAATAGGGAGGATATTTATATTGAGAGTACGTCTATTCATGATCATGTGGATGAAGGTGATAATAATGACTTAGACCTAAACAGTCTTGATGAAATGGATGAATATGACATAATTGATTCAAATTCGCTTACCTTTTATGAACAAATTTCACATATTTCACACATTTTACATATTTTGACTGATTTTATGCAAAGGTTTAGCTTTCTAAGTGATCAAGAGAAAGCTCATAACTTAATTTTGAAAGAGGTAATAATGGATTCAAATGAAGAAACAACTAATTAATTCATCTAATATATCATTGAATAGTAAAATAGAGTGAACAATGAAGACAATAAGGAAGCTCATAACTTGATTTTGAAAGAGGTAATAATGGATTCAAATGAAGAAACAACTAATTAATTCATCTAATATATCATTGAATAGTAAAATAAGTGAACAATCATGAAGACAATAAGGAAGAGCATGAAGACAATCATGGTGAATTGCACATGTTGAATAGTAAAATAAGTAAACAAAACAATAAAGAATAGGCTAATTGTATGGCTAATTCATGGAAAAAATCAGTGATTTAATTGTTTTTAACCTCTTTCTTAACATCCATGATGATAAGGTGATAAAAATAGAAGATAACAAAGCTAACAAATTTACCTAATAAACTAGCACCACATTGCAGGAAATCACTCTGAGTTTTCAACATCAACGACATTCAATGCATTTTGTCTGAAAGTAAGGCATGGGGCTCATGTTGCAGTTGAGGATCGATAGTGACCATTACTTTTCTTATATGCAAGCAACTCAAACTAAAGCGAATACGCCAAAAGCATACTGTGATAACATACAAAGGAAACGCGAACGACAAGTTCCATCACTTCAATTACTGTTTCTGTCTTTCTCGTGAAAATATTTAATTCTGTCAAAGTTGAAACTACCTAAAATTAAAATACTGCTGAAACTAAGCTTTCATTAGGTAAAAATACCAACCATGTTTTACACGGCTCACACTGCACCCTAAAAACATTTGAATTGTATGCATTTATAGTAGCCAATGGAAAAAACGTTCTGTTTGAAACAAGCGTAAGCACAGCGGTGGTCCAGGGATCGAATCGCTGGAAGAGGAAACCGAAATATATAGATAGATAATAAAGGAAAAAACTACAGTTCATCTGAGCAACTTGCACAGCGACCCAGTTCGGTATGAAACAAACAATTGCACCTTTGTATTCTAAACGACAGAAATAATATTAGGACTAAAATAAAATAATTCTTAAATAATATTTAAGTAAATAAAATAATTATTAGATAAGTAATTTTTAAATTTTTTTAATGTAAATTCAATGAATCAAGATTATTAAGAATAAAATAATTAATTATTAAGACACACATTATAATATATCTATCCATAAAATATTATTATATATAATTTTAAATTATTTTATTTTATGTAGATTTTTTACATTGTTTGTTTTTATTTGAAGAATTATTTTATGATTTAAAGTGTTATCCAACTAATATACATATCTTAAATATATTGTCTAAAATATCAATTTTGAATCATTTTATTTATTGGAGATTTTTATTAATATTTGTTATAAGTTATATTGGATGATTTATTTGTCTAAGATATCAAGTTTAATTATTTTATTTATTGAAGATATTTTGTATGCTTCATATATTTGATGATATATTTACCTAAATTATAGTTGTGAATTATTTTATTCATTGAAGATGTTTTCCTTATTATGTTTTCTAAGATATCAATTTTGACTTATTTTATTTATTTAAGAGTATCTTTTTTATTTCTTATAAGGAACATTTGGTGATGTATTTGTTTAAGATTATCACTCTTCTATTTATTTTATTTTTCTAGAAGGAAGAAATAATGACTTTTTTTCAAGTAAAAATATTAAATGATTGATTAGCATTTAGAAAAAGTAAAATTATAAAATAATCTCTAAAAAGATATTTCTTAATAAATATAACTAAAACAATACTTAAGCATAGAAAAATAAATCCACTTTAAAATATTTCTTAACTAACACAAAATATTTCTTCAAGTAAATTAAAATAAAGAATAAAATCTAAATAAAATAGAATAATTTTTCAATAATATTAAAAAAAAAGAAATAAATCTTAAATAATTATAATAACTCAATATTGATATATCACTAATTTAGTGAATAGTTATTAATTAATGTCAACAATCATTTTACAGTAATTAATTTTAAGGACTTATGAAACTCTTTAGTATGACTAACAATTTTATTTTTGATTTATTTATTTTACTTTTAAAAAGTTTTATTTTACCTTTTAATAATTTTTGTTAATAGGTTCATGCTATTACAATAATAAGTAATGAAATAGTGTATCAATAAATAAAATAAATTTGAAATAAATTTAAATGGTTCTTGAAATAGAAAGAGATCAAATAATGTAAACAAAATAAAATAGTTCTTAAATAGTCTAAGATAAAATAAAACAATTGTTTTGTAGTGGTTAGTGCTTGTCTTTGTATTAATATAATAATAGTAATTTTTGGCTAGTTTATAGATGAGTTATGGCATAGCTAACTCAAAAGCAAATTGGATAATTTTTTGAGATCAATAGATTCTTACAAGCCAAATGTAGCATAATTTTATTGGTTCAATGAAGATTATAATTGTTAAGAATGATATTAGCTTCAAGTTTGATTGATATCTGGCATAATTATAAATAGTATAGTTGAAGTTGACTTTTTAATATTAAACTACATGAATGTTGTATATAGTGGTTTGTCTTCATTATATTTTAATAAAATTATTAATTGTCTTGTTGATAGATGAGTCATGACAATGATTTAGAGGTCAACTAAAAAAAAGTTTAAAATCAAAAATTTGTTGTAAGTTGAATGTATACTGATTTTAATTAGCTAATAAATATTGTAATTGTTAGAGTTGAACAAACTAATTCATGCTAGACAAAATTATGACTACGATGTAGTTTAATTTGAGTTTTTTTTCTTATTAGATAAGGTAGGAAAAGAGTATAAGTTCCTTACAAAAGAAATTTAGGTTTTAAATAGGGTCCCAAACATTTACAAAGCTAGCGACCAAACATCATTGGACCTTAAGCACAACAACAACAAGCCTTTACAAAACTAAGCAAAAAAAAAGGTTCAAACCACTTTACAATGAACAACCAACCGACAATAGCTATAAATAGCTATAAAATAATTCTAAAATAAATCATAATGATTTAAAAGTAATAAAATAACTATAAAATAATTTAGAAGGAAAATAATTGTATTACACTCACAAGTATTTAATAATAGATAAAAAGATGCATAACACTTTAACATATATCTAAAAAAATACAATGTTAAAAAAAATAAAATAAAAAATTCTTAAAAAATTAAAAATAAATATTTAATATAAATAATTATTAATATATATAATTAAAAAAAAAACAAATTAAATATTCTCTTGTGACATGAGAGAAAAAAAATTTCCACTACAATTAAAAATAAAATATTAATAATTACTATTCTATGAAATCATGGATGAAATGTTCTCATCCACTTCATTTAAAAATAAAATATTACTAAAATACTATTCTATGAAGTCATGGATGACATATTCTCATGCTTTATCGACCATTATATCCTTGTAAAATGGCACCGCTTCAGTAATAAAATGCATAAATGTAAAAAAAATGAACCATAGAATTAATAATAAGGCAAAGGGAAAGCCACCGCAGCCTCCATCGTGGCCAATATTTGGCCATCTTCCTCTCCTAAGTAGAAGCAAACAGCCCATTCACAGAGTTCTATCCTCTCTTTCAGAGCGGTATGGCCCCATCGTGCATCTCCAACTTGGCTTCCGCCCAGTTTTGGTTATCGGCTCTTCAGACCTCGCAAAAGAATGCTTTACAACAAATGATAAAGCCTTTGCTTCGCGCCCACTTCTGTCTGCTGCAGAACATATTGGGTATAACTTCAAAATATTAGCCTTCGCTCCTTATGGCTCCTACTGGCGAAACATCAGAAAAATTTGCAGGCTACAGCTCTTTACTGCAGACAGAATCGAATCCTTCAGGCACGTCCGCACAGAGGAAATTTCCGCTCTCATTCGTTCGCTGTTCGAGAGTTGTCAGCGAGACACCAATCCAGTGAAAATCAAGTCGAGGCTCTCAGATCTCACATTTAATATCATAGTGCGAATGGTTGCCAGCAAGAGATTCAACAGATCTCTGTTCGGAGGATTTCAAAGAAGCGCAGCACTTCAAGGAGTTGATAGAAGAAACTTTCTTGCTAGTTGGATCATTTGATATCGGCTACTACCTGCCTTTTCTCAGGTGGATCGATCCGCATGGAACAGTGTTTGCCATGAAGAATCTACACAAGAAGAGAGACGTGTTTATGAAGAAATTGCTCCACGATCACCGAGAGAAGAGAGGGGTGCATGCTCGAGACTTGATAGATGTTCTCATCTCTGCAGCAGACAACCATGAAATTCAGTCTGACAATAACGATGATGTGGTGAAAGCCACAGCCATAGTATGTTCTTGTATCGCTTTTTCACACATAATTTGGAATGTTTTGCAGGATCTTACTCGTCATAGTTTATATTGAATGGTAGTTGTCTTGTGATCATGGAATAGATGGTTTAAGTGGAGACTGTGTCTATAGAGTCAAGATACGGCACTGATTATTGGAAGTCTCTAAACAAACAGTCAAATGCCTTAACCCGTAGCAGATGAGTTGTGGTCATGGCACTCGCTGTTGGAGTGGAAACCCCATCTCAACAGCCGATGCCTCGAACACAACACACCCAAAAGAGTTGATTACAGTACGCAAGATTTCTAAGCGCTTACTTAAGAGATTTGTCTTTGGGTTTTGCAGAGCATGATAAATGCAGGTACTGAAACATCTTCTGTGACAATCGAGTGGGCACTGTCAGCTTTGATGACTCACCCCAACATTTTGGGCAAAGCCCATAAAGAACTCGACACACATGTCGGACGGGACCGATTAATGGAGGAATCAGATATCCACAAGCTGAAATATTTGCAGGCAATTGTGAAAGAAACTCTCAGGCTTTTTCCAGCGGCACCTCTTTTGCTCCCTCGCGAATCTAGCGAAGCCTGCACTGTAGGGGGATATCGTGTTCCCGCAGGAACTCAACTCTTGGTGAATGCTTGGGCAATTCAAAGGGACGCGGCCGTGTGGGAGCGCCCTACGGAATTTGATCCTGAACGTTTTCTCAACATGGGCAAAGAGATTGATGTTAAAGGGCAGGACTTTGAATTGATTCCGTTTGGTTCAGGTAGAAGAATATGCCCTGGAATGTCTTTGGCATTGATTGTAGTCACCCATACATTGGGGCGTCTGCTTCAGAGCTTCGAGTGGTTTGCTCCAGAGGGCACTGTAATTGACATGACAGAGGGGCTTGGACTCACAATGCCCAAATCACTTCCAGTGGAGGCCATCATTAAACCTCGCCTTCCCCTCCATCTCTACTGATACCGTCTGCTTACTACATGGAGCAAAGAGCATTAGCCTCTGACCACATTGTGGGTCCGAAATCATTTAATACACTAGGAATTACTCGTAAGGTGCAAAGTCTTCCCTTCCTATATTGTAACTCCTGTCATATAGACGATCTTCCACTTTTCTTTTGTACAGCAATGTTCTTGATGTCTCAGGAATTTACGACTGGCTAAATTTCATGGTCATGTGATGAGCTCAAAAGGATTTTTTTCATGATTATCTTCGAGTAATCAAGAGGAAGCCTTTCAATTGAATAAACATCGAAATATCTTAAAGAAGATGATTGCAATAGGTTATGTACATGGATGGCTTGATAGGAACATTAAGTCATGCCTCTTGAGATTGTATATTTTCTTTTTTAACTACCTTTATGTGATAGATGTGCCTTGTAAATGCTTAGGTGTATGATTTGGATTCTCAGTTTTTGAATGAATGTCTTTTTCTTCTTCTTTCATTTTTTTAGTTTAGTTGCTTAATTCATTATATTATCGTTTGTTTTAATACATAATATTAAATATATAAAGTAAAAGTATTTAAAATGATTGATCAATATTAAAATTTGATTTTTAAATTATGTCTATTTTATATTTTTAAAAATATATAAGTAATAAAATAAAGCTAAATCAAATATAACAATAGAAGATCGATAACACAATTTCTAACATTCATTTCAAATCTTTTTAGTAGTTAATTATTAATCTTTTTAAATAGCTCAATCTATCAAGACTAAGCTTCTCAAACTAACTACATCCATCAACATCAATTTCTACTTGATCAAAGTTACCCAAACACTTTCCAACCATTGAGAAGCTTTCAAGTAGAGGCGATTTAGCTCCCCACACCCTTTAAAGGTAATCCTTTGCAAACAAATTGCAAACCAAAATTTGAGTTATTACTAAAGCTCTGGACAATTCCAAATAGTTACTAATTAAAGCTTTAAAAAATCACATGTCCTTGATACTATTTTTAAAATTTTACAATCATTGAACTAGAAATTGTCTAGTGTGATTGACTCATCAAGTGTTATACTCTTCAAACAACTCAAACCCACTAGACTCAACTCAATTTTTTTGTCTTCTTTCCTACTAGTAATGAAATATATCACATAGTTCTTCTAGTTGTTATGAATATTCTCATTGCTTTAATACCAAATTGATGCAATGTGTTTGATCCCTAGTTTAGAAAATGAAACATTCACAATCTTCATAAAACATAATAAATAGAAATTGAAGGAATCCATGATATAAAAAATAGACAAATATGAGGAACATCTTTTCAGTTACACTATGTAGGTCTTGAGATCAATTTTCTCCATTGGGATTTTCTTGGCCACTAGTCATTTTAGACACAATTTGTTTCCTCAAGAGGTTATAAGGGGTGCTCAGCCTATGAAAGAGCTAAGTTTTGAGTCACTAGGCTAACCCATTGATTCCTTTTAGTGAAAAAATATTCATTGTTAGTTACACCATTTCAAAAAATTACCCATCAATAAAATACATTTATAGATAAGAAGCTCACATGGGTCCCCTCTTGCTCTACTAAAAAAGATTAAATTACTCCCCAATCTAGCCCTAATAATATATTGCACCAATCATTACATATCTTCTAGTTAAAATCCTTTCCTCACTCACAAGGCACCATGTCCTAACCTAAGTCCAACTCTCCATTTTTAACATGCATGTAACCATTCTTCCCTCAAAATGCTAAGCTATTTATTACAAACCAATTTAAATTTAGAAAATATAGTTTTTCTACCCAAAGAATTAATTCGTATCATCATGGCTTGCATTAACCTATCCAATTTATCTTTAGTTGCAAGAGGTTTTCTTAAGACAACCCTTTTAACCTCATAACCAGCTACATGAGCTTCCTATCTTGTCATTATCTAAAACAAACAAACAAACATTAGCATTACAAATATTATTTTCAAATTTGCAAAGTCGAATCCTTCAAAATTTACCTACATTTGACCACCCCAATCTAAGATGAAAGTTTTGTAACACAATATAGACAACCATCCAATGAAAAAACAAGTGGGTAATTGTCAGATGTTATTACAATTATCCTTTACATGTAGCCCCATGATTGGTGCACTAGTAATGCATGCCACAGAAAATTGACAATGCATGTCATTGCTTGCAACATATGTTATAGGACATTGAACATTAGAAAAGACTAGATTTAACATTTTTAGAATTTTTTTCAATCTTTGCAAAAGTATTTTAATTTATTTCTCCATCCAAATAAAATGCTAAAAAAAATTAGAAACTTGTTTTAATTTTCACCCAACTTAATCTAAGATATTGGAAGATTTTCCTTTCATTTTATAAATTTATAAACTCATCTAATTAAATTCTATGAACAAATAAAAAAATATTAAAAAATAAAAAACAATTTTAATAAATAAGAAAGTATTAAGACTGAAAATATGTTTGGTTGCACAGTTTCCATAAAGATTAATATGGACAATTTGATCGGCCAAACAAAATAATCCACCTCATATGAATAGGGACTAAAAAGACAACTTTCCTAATTGTTTATTATGTATTAAAAAACACATAAGCATTGAAAAAAATTGCAAAACGACAAATCCAAAAATATCTCAAAAACTGTGAGTATAGTATAAAACTGTGATTTTGTCATCCAAATCTTTTACCTAATCTATAAAAATGTGTGGAATTAATCACCATGTAAAAACAACAAAATTTATTCTAACGAATACATATAACTCAACAACAACTGTCTTTCTATTCTCCCTAAGCAATACGAAGGGGAATAAAATGAAGTCAAGAGATTTAGGGTAAGGTCTCATGGAGGGGGGCTTTCTTAAAAATTTCAGTGTATTTTGTTTAGCATTTTTAGAAATATTTTAAAGCTCTTGGTCCATAGATTTAATCTTGCAATTTTGTTTAAAATTTTAAGCTCCAAAATTTATGGAATGAACTGTAGTGCTTTGATAAAAAATAATAAATAAATGAAAATTCTCTCATTTTTATTTTTTAATAAGAATTTAAAATTTTAGATAAGAGACAAATGGCATAAAAAACTCCTAAGCTGTAGGGGCAATTTCTAGCCCCACCCCAATTTCACCAGCTGAAATATTCATTCCTAAAAGGTAGGGGCAACTATTTATTTGAAAAAGATTCCAATTAATTCTGTAGCACAATTTTTTTTTTCATATGAGACCTCCTGCTTCATGGAAATAGAAGCCCAAGCTCCCATAGGACCACATAATTATTAAAAGGTATAGCATGCATAGGAGGATTGGTGGTGAGCTATGGTGTTCTGAGAGACTTCCTTTATCGTTCTTGTTGTAGCACTGGCCATGTATGTTCTTGAATCATTTTCTGTTACATAATTTCGAATGTTTGTGAAATCTTCTTTATCATAGTTTGTCTTAATTATTATGTTCTTGAATCACTTTCTATAATATAATTTAGAAACGGTAAAATGGCTTCACCAGTAGCAGATGAGTTGCGGTCAAGGCACTGACTGTTTGAGTGGAAACCCCATCTCTGCATTACCAGTTGATACCACAATCACAACACAACTAAAAATGTTAATCACAATAAGCACGCCTTTTAAGCTTTCTCTTACAACATCTGTGTTCTTGTTTTGCAGACCATTATAATAGCGGGAACTGAAACATCAGTTGTGACCATCGAATGGGCACTGTCAGCTTTGATACAGAACCCAAAATTTTTGGGAAAAGCCTATCAAGAGCTTGACACACATGTTGGAAAAGACCGATTAATGGAGGAATCAGATGCACACAAGCTGAATTATTTGCAAGAAATTTAGAAAGAAATTTTGAGGCTCCATCTAGGGGTACCTCTTTTGGTTCCTCATGAATCCAACAAGGCCTGCAATGTTGGAGGATATCATGTTCTCGCAGTAACACAACTATTAGTGAAGGTGTGGGCAATTCATGAGGATGTTGTCATGTGAGACCGCCCAACTAAAGAAAGTATGATCTTGGAAGAAAGGATGATGAACACAACAGGTAGTTTTTTTCTTTCATTTTAGTTTTAGCTCTTTGCTTTAATGCATAATAAAACTGCAATTCTGTGTGCAGTAATTCTTAGGCTTAGCTTTGTTTTTTAAGCCTTTCCTAGCTTCTTCTTTCTTTTTTTTTCCTGTAGCCTATCACATGAGTTTTTTTTTTATTATTATTTTTTGGGCTGTTGTCTCAAATCAATTCATTTAGAGATTATTGTAACATATTGATATACAATTGAATACAATTTCAATTTATTATTTTTTCAGTTTTTTATTTAGTTCTTTGAGACTGTTGTTGAATTCCTTTAGTGTAGTATTAAGAGCTATTTTATAAATTTTATTCTTCAAGTGGTATCAAAGTAGGTTGCAGAAGTATTTTTTGTGTGTAGGAAATAGGGTAATTGTTCTCTTTAAAGAACATCAGAATAGAAAAAGGTGGCAATTTTCTATTCTATATTTTGCTTTTATCAAAGATAGCTATGGATATTAGAGTATAAAGATGAAGACCCTGTTATTATCCCAAGATCTATAGGAATTAGTAGAAGTGGAATATAGAGAACTTGCAGATTATACTGCTTTTAATTTCTTTTAACAATGAATCAATGAACTCAATTGAAAGAATACAAGATGAAGGACAATCCAACTCTATTTGTCATCTCTACACTAGATATGCCAATTTTCCCCCATATAGCTAGTATGTCAAATTCAAAGGATCCATGGGGGGCTCTACAAACTACATACCAAGGATTTGACAAAGTTAGATTGGTAAGACTTCAAACCCTTCAAAGAGATTTTAAAAATCTAAGGATGAAAGAAGATAAATATATTCAAAAATTTATTACTAGGATTCAAAGTATTGTGAATCATCTTAAAATTAAAGGGGAAAGTTTCACAAAGCAAATAAGTGTAGAAATTATTTTGAGATCCCTTCATCCAAAGTTTGATCCAATGGTCATAGCCATTGAAGAAAGTAAAGATCTAACTACATTCAAAGTTGCAGAGTTGATAGGTTGTTTGCAATCTCATGAGGAGTGTATGCAATGTTCTATAAAGAACCTAGTTGATAGCAACCAAGGTGGTGGACACCCCCAACTAGCTCAAATTTATTAAACTTAAACAAGGAATCAACTCTTACAACACAATTCACTCCCTTTTCACAAACACACAACTAGAGGCTTGTAGCCCTCAAAAACCAACACTTGGAGATATCTTTTAGAGAAGGTCATACAGAGGCAAACAAAACACCATTTAAGACTCACCACAGAACCCAACAAAACATCCCAAAAGATCTCAAGAGGTCTCTTTGACACAATATTGAGAATCAATAGACTGCCCCTGTTTTAGGCTACTTAATTAGCCCTATTCTCCAAAGGAAGTTCTTCCTAAACACCAAGTAACCACCCAAACTCAATTGAAAATCAAAAATTGTGTCTCAAAACAACATAATCCATCACCATTTCATAAATACAAGACTTCTAGAATGTTGATCCTTGAAACCCACCCTCTACATGCAAGATACCTAGGGTTTACTGAAACTCCTATATTATGGGCTTAAAAAACATGACCAATGTATCCAAAAGATTCAAATGGGTATTTACAAACTCATAAATCCTACGCAAGATCAATTCCATCACCAATTCACTGAAACCCTTCTTTAGTATCTCACTTTCACATGAAAAATGCTCTGTCCATCCCTAGGGCATCATCCCAAAACCAATAACTTGTCTCCTTTGTCATTCAAACTCATAAAAAAATATAATCTAACATAGGAGAAGTCATTCCATTGAGTCATAGGTTTCTACAATAGGTGGAATGACCAAAACATTATTTAAACTTCAATCAAACCCTACACGGGCCTTTAACAGGTAGTTACAGAAAATTATAGAGATCTCCCTTAAAAATTAATGGTAGATTCTCAAAATTGGTTCAAAAGAGAGTTAGAACATGATACTACAAAATACAAATAATTTTAGAGCATCTACTACTTGTATGAGTCAGAACAATCTCAAAGAAATGCAAAATAATAGTAAAATCTAGAAAAAATGTTGTTATTGCATTTGAAATTTCAATACAAACTACTCCAACTGATGTTCGAGCCTTTTTGAGGCCTTTTATATCCATTACATTCAAATTAAAACCAATTAAACATTCATAACTTCCTAGACCCTTCATATTCCTAGAAAGTTGCATTTTTTCAATTTTGTGATGACAACATTTTTACACATTTTGCAACTTTTCCTAATTTGACACTAATGACTTAAAAATCCCCAAATTACCTAATAGATGGTCTCAATAGACCTTATTTAGTGTAAATAGACCCAACTTAGATGTAAAAGACTCAAACTCCTCCAAACACCCTAAACTTGAATGACCTTCAAATTTGCAAATGGTGGCTTTGGTGCTCTTGCACCATACAACTCCATAGAAAAAGAACTCATGTCACATGATTTGTGTCTTGTACTCATTCCTCCAAGCTTCTCACATGCCTTCTGGTCTACAAATACCTTTCTTTTGTCTATATACAAAGATCTTCTAGTCTCCCCTACTTCCTTGTTCTTGTTTGCATATGAAATTATCTTCATCTTTGCATTCAGACCTGCTTGTTGTTTTCTATCAATCCCTTGTTCAAAACCTAATTGTATTCCTACCTTGAAATCCACAAACAAACATTTGTTAGAAACTTCTTGAACTGACCTCCCTTTTACCTCATCTTCACACTTGCATTTTCCCTCAACCCTCTGCCCATGTTGTCCTTTCATCACTATCATTAGTCCTTTTGTTTTGACAACACTAAGTACCATCATATTGTCCTTATAATGAACTCTACTCACTATACCTACAAAGATTACTTGTCCTCTTTCCTTAATCTCAACCAAAGGGTACACAATGGTTCCCACCATGACATTCTCACTCCAATTCACTATCTTTCCATCCTTCAACCCTCCATATACCTTCACACTTGTTGTTAGAGCATTTTCATACCTCAAATTGAATGTAGTACTCATCTTTGTGTCTTCCTTCACAATATTTACAAGCTATTTCTTTCCACACATGATTACCTTAGACTTAGCCTTGTCATCTTCCACCAAAGGAGTCAAAACAAATTTACATCCATCTTTCTCTATGGTATAAGTGTTTTCTCTCCCATCATACAATGCATGCTTGTCAAACTGCCAGGGCCTACCTAGGAGTAAGTGGCAACAATCCATAGGAAAAATATCGCATACCACCTTATCTTTGTAACCTCCAATTTGAAACTCAACAATAGCTTGTTCATTGACCAAAAGAGATTTTCCATCACTCAACCAAGACACCTTATAAGGTAACTCATGAGGAACTTTTTGTAAATTCAATTTACTCACCATCTCAATTGACACATATTCTTAGTAGAGCCTGAATCAATGACAATTTTGTATACCTTATTCTTGCACTTACATGTAGTCTTGAAGAGATTCTTTATTTGCAATGGCTCCATCTCCTTTGCTGTCTTCAATATGGTCTTCCTCATCATTAACATTTCACCTATTTCAGGAGCCACAAATAAACTTGCAGAATTGGTACACTCACACTCCTCTTCTTGAACTATTTGAGCCCTCCTTTCAGTCTTGTTTTCTCCTCCACTATATTAACTACCAAAATTTTCAGGACATTTCTAAGAAGCATGACCAAATTCATTACAGTTATAACATCTACCTACAAAAACAATTGAATTTTTTCCACCACTAAACCTACCTCTACCCCTAAATCCTCCTCTTGCATCAAAACCTTGCTCCTTACCTTTATTTTCCTCTTCTTGTTCCTTAAATGGATGCTTTGATGTAGGGATTGATCCTCTCCCTCTTGTGATATTACCTCTTCCTCTAACAGATTTCTCTTTCCTTTTTATGATATTTTCCTCCACCCTAATTACCAATTGAAAACACTCTTCAATAGTCTTTGGGTTAGCAACAACCAATTCATCTTGAATATTGAATCTAAGGCAACCTAGGTATCTAGCCACTTTTTCAGCTTAATCCTCATTTCTTCCTAGCCTTATACTTAACTTTTATAAAATTCATCTATATATGTCTTGAAATCTAGATCCTTTTGATTCAATCCTTGTAACCTTTTATACAATTGAACTTCATAGTCTTTTGGAAGAAATTTACCTTTCATTTTTTGTATCATCTTGTCCCAAGAAGCTATTCTTGACTTTCCTTGCTTTCTCCTTTCTGCTTGCTTGTAGTCACACCATAGAAGAGCATGACCTTTGAGTTTTGTCTTTACCACCTTCACCTTCTATTCATTTGAAATGTCTTCACTTTCAAAATGGTTGGCCATGGCTACAATCCATTCAAGCAACTTTTCTTCATTTAGATTTCCACCATACATAGAAAGATCAACGTTTACCATCATTGAATCACCTTTGACTACTTTGAACAACTTTTCCATCATCTTATCTTTAGGGTCTAACTCCTCATCAAAATCTTCATATTCTTCATCTTCCTCCTTTGTTTCACTCTCATCATTCTCATCTCTTTGTTTCTTTGTCTCCAAGGAAGCAATCCTTTCCAATACAACATTGTGTGACTACAAAAGCTTAGCATGATTCTCCTTCAATTCCTACAACTCTCTAGCAACACCAGCACCCTTCAGAGGCATCTTTCCAAACTTGTTTTTTCACCTTCCAACCCGCAAGATTCAACCAATCACCAACAAGAGATCTAATAACTAAGCTCTGATACCACCTAATAGCAACCAAGGTGGTGGGCACCCCCAACTAGCTCAAATTGATTAGATTTAAACAAGGAATCAACTCTTACAACATAATTCACTCCCTTTTCACAAACACACAACTAGAGGCTTATAGCCCTCGAAAACCAACACTTGGAGATATCTTTTAGAGAGGTTCATACAGAGGCAAACCAAACACCATTTAAGAATCACCATAAAACCTAGCACAACATCCCAAAAGATCTCAAGAGGTCTCTTTGACACAATATTAAGAATCAATAGACTGCCCCTATTTTAGGCTACTCAATTAGCCCTATTTTCCAAAGGAAGTTCTTCCTAAACACCAAGTAACCACCAAAACTCAATTGAAAGTCACAAATTTTGCCTCAAAACAATAGAATCTATCACCATTTCATAGATATAAGACTTCTAGAATGTTGATCTTTGAAACCCTCACTCTACATCCAAGATACCTAGGGTTTACTGATACTCCTATATTCTAGGCGTACAAAACAAAAAAAATGCATCCAAGAGATTCAAATAGGTATGTACAAACACACAAATCCTTCACAAGATCAATTCCATCAACAATTCACTGAAACCCTTCTTTACTATCTCATTTTCACATGAAAAATGCTCTATCCAGCCCTAGGGCATCATCCCAAAACCAATAACTTGTTTCCTTTGTCATTCAAAACCATAAGGACATCTAATATAACATAGGATAAGCCATTCTACTGAGGCATAGGTTTCTATAGTAGGTGGAATGACCAAAACATGATTTAAACTTCAATCAAACCTTACATAGGCCTTTAACAGGCAATTACATAAAATTATAGAGATCTCCCTTAAAACTTAATGGTAGACTCTCAAAATTGTTTCAAAAGAGATTTAGAAAATGATACTACAAAATAAAGAGAATTTCAGAGCATCTACTACTTGTATGAGTTCGTACAATCTCAGAGAAATGCAAAATAATAGTAAAATCTACAAAAAAATGTTGTCATTGCTTTATAAATTTCAATACAAACTACTTCAATTGATGTCCGAGCCTTTTGGAGGCATTTTAAAGCCATTACATTCAAATTACAACAAATACAATGTTCATAACATCCTTTTAAACTTCCTAGATCCTTCATATTCCTAGAAAGTTGCATTTTTGCAATTTTGCGATGACAAAATTTTTACACTTTTTGCAACTTTTCCTAATTTGACACTAATGACTCAAAAATCCCCAAATTACATAATAGATGGTCTCAATAGACCTTATTCAGTGCAAATAGACCCAACTTAGATGCAAAAGACTCAAAATCCTCCAAACACCCTAAACATGAATCACCTTCAAATTTACAAAAGGTGGCTTAGGTGCTCTTGCACCACTAGTGTAAGTCTTTCTTTCTACTATAAAAATTGAAGAAAAATCTATAACTCCTCTGTCTCACACAAATAAATCTCAAGGTGAGATTTTTTTTGGTAGCAGATCATGATGACGTAGAGGAAGAGGAAGAGGAAATAATGGAGGAAGAGGAAGAAGTTTTGTGTATTGTAGAAGCATCCAGTGCTACTATTGTGAAAGGTATGGACACAATGAATCTTAAGGTAGAAAGAAAAAATATGATTTGAATAAGTTAAGATCCAACTATACCGAAGAATCTTTTGAAGATGCAAATCATTCCATGGTCTTTACATGCAATTTGGAAAAAGAAAATCACAAAGATGTGTGGTTCTTAGATAGTGAATACTAGAATCATATGATAGGTAAATCTAATCTCTTTATCAATTTAGATGAATTTGTAAGAAGTCAAGTAAAATTTTTTGATGATAAAGATGTTGAAGTAATGGGAAAAGGTACCCTTAGTGAAAACTAAACAAGGAGAAACTAATTTATTTTATGGCACTTTGCATGTTCCCAAATTACAACATAATCTTTTAAGTATTGTGTAGCTAATAGAAAAAAAATATAAGTTTATGTTTGAAGATAAGTGCTACAAAATATTTGATAAACTAGCTAACCAGCATCTTGTTGGAAAGGCTTGTACGACAAAGAATAGATTATTTCTTCTCACATTAGTTTTTACTAATTTGCATGCCCTTAGAGCAACCAAAAATGATTCATAGTTATGACACCAACATTATGGTCATGTGAATTTTCAAGGATTAAGTTTGCTTCCTAAGAAGAACATGGTGAGAGGACTTCCCGTAGTTTAGGAAAAAGAAGTTTGTTTAGGGTGTGCACTTGGAAAGAAACATTGAGAATTTTTTTTGGTGAAAAAATAATGGAGGGAAAACTCTCCTCTAAAGCTTGTGTATGCAAATATTTGTGGTGACATACAAGAGGAATCATTGGGTAAAAATCTTTTATTTTTTACTTTTATTAATGATTTCTCTCACCACATGTGGCCTTATTCTCTTAAGCAGATATCTAAGGCATTTGAATGCTTCAAGCACTTTAAGGCTATGGCAGAAAAATGAAGTGAGTATTCACTCAAAATACTCATAATAGATAGAGGGGGAGAATTTACATCCAAAGATTTTTCTAATTTTCGTAACACTCATGGCATCAAGAGACAACTTACTACAACTTATACCCCCCAAAAAATTGGTATTGCAGAAAGGAAGAACCAAACCATTAAGAAAATAGCACAAAGTATGTTACAGTCCAAAAATATTCCAAATTGTTATTGGGAAGAAGCAATTGCAATGACAATATATATTTTGAATCAAATTCCAACAAATGCAATTCAAAACATCACTCCAAAGGAAGCTTGGAGTGGTCATAAGCCTTTATTAGCTCATCTTTGAGTATTTGGGTGTCCTGAACATTTTCATTTTCCAATTTAGAAGTGAAATCTAAGTTGGACGCAAAATTCCAACTTTGTATTTTTATGGGATACTTAGATGCAACTAAAGGATATAGATTTGACAACCCTAACATAAAGCAATGGATTATTAATTGGAATGTGGTTTTTGATGAAGGGGTGGTATGGCAATGGAAAAGAATATTTCCACAAACTACACCACTAATCATGATTATTGAAGATGATCAAGATCCTCCTCTCCCCACAAGCTCAAGTGGAAGTTCAAGCCCAAGTTCACCAAGTTCATCAAGTTCATCTTTCTAACATAAAGGTGATAGTTCAAGTCCACCATTTAGTCTAAGTTCTTCCTGAAAGGTATGAATTTTAGTTGATATTTATTAGAAGAGTACAAACAAAAATCCCATTGTCAATTTTTCTTTGCTTAGTAGAATTCAAGCTAAGACTTTTGTGTATGAAAAAGATATGAAAGAAAAAGTATGGATTGATTCTATGAATGAAGAGATGCTTGCAATTGATAAAAATAGTACATGGGAATTAGTGAAATTTCCTAAAGATAAACAGGTGATTGGTGGCAAATGGATCTTTATTTGTGGATTGATGGGGGATAGCTCTCAGAAGGATTAGATGGTGGTTATTGTTGAGAAGGGAATAGATTGTGCACCAAAGGGGGAGAGTATGTCCTCTTTCCCTTTACCTTTGATGTCAAAGAGGAGATAACATGCATAGTAGATTAGTTTTTTAATCAACATCAAAGGGGGGATTATTATATTTTGTTTGTCACTGCTGTCAAAAGTTCTATGAAGAGTGTCACAATTTGGTTGCTTGGTAGAGTCTCTAAGAAGAACTCTGCATTTATCCACTGATGAAATTTTTCTCCTATGGTTTGGAGGATAGATTTATGTTGTTTCAAGGCATGTGTGATCCAAGTTTCAAATTTTTTGAGTTATTGAAAACATTTTCTAAGAGTGATAGTTTGAAGAATGTGTTGATTTTATGAGGATGATCACAAAGGTGTAAAGGTTGGTTCTACATATCTTTGCATTTGAATATATGGTTGTGTAGATTATAATTTAAGTTCATTAATATGTGAAGGTGTTATATCCAAAGTTTCATATCAATAATCCATTCACAAAAGAAGTTAGAGATGATAGTGTTTCAGACTGTGTTGTTTGAAAACTAGTTTCAATGTTTGTTGGCTTGTGCCAACTTGTTGTTGCATGAAGCTATGAAAGGGATGTGTGATAATATTATTAAATATCATGTGTTGCTTGTTGATGTTCCACAAATTGGTTTTTGGCTTATCTTTTAGAGGTTGTGGTTCGAAATAAACTTTTTATTGGCTTATGCTCTTGTTGAGGCTAGCTAAGGCATGATGATGGTGTGTGCCATAAGTTCAAGGTTGGGTAGAGCTTAAGGAGTGTTTGAATGTGTTGTATAATTCTTGAAAAGTCATTTGAGAGGATAATAGATGATGTTTATCATTCTTGTGAGCCACCATTCTATGTGAAGGCCAACATGCTACATATTACATGTTTTCTTGCTTATGGCTGACCTAGTTTGTATTTGTAAAGCACGTGGATAATGTATATAGAAGATAAAAGATTTGGAGATAGTTTGGGAGAAAGTTAAGAATGTGTTGGGATTTGCAAGATGTGTTCCTCTTCCTAGTGTTGTGCGTAGTCTTTTGGGTAGATTTCCCTCTACACATTTCATGTTATTTGTTCTACCTCTGGCTGACTTATAGATGAAATATTTTTTTATTGTAGGCTATCATGTAAAATCTAATAAATGTAATATCATGTGTAAATTGCAAACCTGGTTTAACTAGGGTGATATTGTGTGAGTGTGATGATGATTATGTAATTGAATAAAGGAGAAAGAGAAAAAGTGTCAGATCCTATTTGGACTCTTTCTAATCATATTTCTATGAAAAAAGGCAAGCAAAGAAGTGTACTTAACTATTTGCTAGAGGTAGTGACATGAAGGAAATTACTTCTTGATTGTGAAAAGCAGTGAGACAATAGGCAACTAAGAAGATATTTGAAGAAGTTACAAAGTAGGATTTCAATCATTAGAATAATAAGTGACAAAGAAAAATTGTAATCATCAAAAGAGATTGAGCTTAATTGTCAATTACAAACAGTGGAAGTACTATAATTTTGTAATCATTCTTGAGTGTGTACTTAGATCAAGGAGATGTAGCTTTATTGTGAGTGACCCTAAACTGTAATTAGGGAGTTGTATCTTCTTTGGGTTTCCCTAAAACAAAGTTGTAAATTTTGTTCCTATTGTGATTCTAGATTAGGATAGTAGCTCCTAGAAGCTTTTCTCACCATGTTTTTTCCCCTGTGGGGATTTCCATGTATATCTAGTGTTGTGTTGTGTTGTGTTGTGCATTATCTTCTTCTTTCATATTCTTACATGTGTTGTAGATTTTAAAGTATATATTTGTTTTAGAGGGTTTGAGATTTGATAAAATATTGATTCACCCTCCTCTCAGTATTCAAGTTTGTTCAATGGTATAAACATTAAATTTTAAAGAGACCAAAAAATAATGAAAATTTACTAGTCCATTCAATGGCTGAAAAAGAAATAGGAAAAATATTTATCTTGGTTATACTTAGGAGCCTTGGTCACCATCACAATTAGCATCCTTCCATAGCACACTAGTTCTCAATGAGTAGCCTCTTCAAAACTCCTTCAATATTGAGTAACAATCCTTAACGATTGCAATGACAACTGCTCAATTGCAATACGTAGCAACAAAGATGCTCACTCAACTTCTAGCTCTGATAAAAAAATAGAAATAAGAAATAACATGATTAAATACAAGAATAATGATTTGAGAGAATGGGAATAAACATAGAGAATAGAACAACTCAATCATCTCATACAATTCATCAGCAACCACTAAAAAATTATAGATGTGTAATAATTCAACTTCTTCCTATAATAAATTTTTGATTAGATTAAAACTAGAAGGGACAGTACCGATTACAAAACAACCATAGAGGCAGACCAAGAACTCATTAGCAGTGAGAAAACCAAAAAATTAAATAGAAAATACAGCTTAAACAGTTCAACTGCCAGTAATATAAGCAAAGAGAAACCCAAAGAGCTAGGACCAACACAAACCAACAAACACCTATAGGTCTCCCAAAAGATTGAGACTGGTGATTTCATTTCATTCCTGCTCCAAGAATTGGAGATTCTTTATGAAAGTCACAAGCCACTGTTGAATGGCCTAGGTATCCACCGTAACGTCACAAGCCAAGGTGTGCAACTTCTTGCCCTTCTTCTTCATGATACCATCATCCACACCTTTTGCTAGTTGCTTCCCCTAGCTCATCCTTAACTCATCCTAAAAGACTTGAAGGGTTAGGGAAATATTCTTCACGATTTCTTTGTTGTAGTGATGATAACCCTCAAGCATTGCATGGTCTTCTCACGGTTCTAGTGGATGGCATCAATCTCAACTAGAAGATTCTTCTTTTCTTTCTCAAGACCAACTATGGCCTGAAGATCATCCAACTATTTTTCCCACCTTTCCCACCTCTCAAAGGATCTAGCTAAGGAAGAAATCATGTCCCAATCCATCTTATTCTCCACCTCCCCAAGCCACAAGACCTATTGATCTAGAACCTTACCTTATAGAATTTGGATTCTTTCTTTATCCGTGACCACTGACCAATAGCCATTTCATAATATCCTTCTAATCATTAATAGTCTCTAAAATTTAATTCATTTTTTTCCTTAAAGGGTCAGCAAGGAGGTGAATCAACCTAGGTTCAGTACTAGGTTCCTCCAAGTTGATACACAAGTTCAGAGAATTTTGGGGGTTAGGGTTAGAAATAGGAAGGGTTTTGGGAACCTCCGAGTCATCGCCTAAGTCGAGGAGTGAATAGGAGAGTTAGTCAGGATTGGAATCCACGAATCATCATCATCATTAGAATTATCAAAATGTTTTGTCCCAAAAGAAATGGGCATGGGTGTGGGCTCTAACTAGAGAATACATTTGATAGGTATGGGAAGGGGGGATGGGGGGGCTGTGGGGGGGTTATTCTCATTAATATGGGCTTTTCCTCAGGCTTGGGTGCTATGGTGAATGGCAAGAGGAGTTTTGTCAATAGTGACAGAGGGCTTGGGGTCCCCATGGTCGTTGGTGGGGTCAATGATAGTCAAGGTGTTCTTGTGAATAGTAGCAGGGGAAGAAAGCAACATGGAATGAAACTTTCATAAGCACAAAATAAGGTCGTGGTGAATGGGTAATTTCATGCATTTGGCCTAGACATTCCTAATAGACTACTCAAGCAATGACATGAGCCAGAAGGCAAAATTCATCGTAATATTATACCTGTGACGATTGAGCATAGGGAAAAGGTTGGCATGGAAGTAGTAGAACTGCCCTTCAAGATTCATGTGCCCTATAACAAAGTTAACTGGTTTGACAACTGACTATAATAGATTGACAACTAATTATGAGATGAAAAAACAAACTATGATGGGGGACAAATGATCTAGGTTTTTTTATTAGATTAAAGTTGAGAAGGGCCCATACCTAGATCAAATAGTTTGTAATAGACTCCTATTCAAACTCTTATTATGTGCATAACGTAGTTCTTAATTATTTTAACAAAAACGTAAAATTTTTTACAAACTTCAACTCTTTAATATAGACAAAATTGAATCACTTAGGCACATCCATGAAAAGCTAATTTCCATTCTAATTTGTTTGATGTTTGAGAGTTGGTAGCAATACATCAATTGAGTGAACATCAAGTTGAGGATTTGTAATCTAACATTGAATATTATAGTGTGAATGGTTTCCAACAAGAAATTCTCATTAGATCTCTATTCAAAGGATTTCAAAGAAATGAAAAACTTTAAGGAGATGATAGAAGAATGTTCCTTGGTAGATGGATCATTTTGTGAGTAAAATGCATAAAAAGCTAATGAATTATCATTAAGAATGGAATAAAAATAACTTAGGATGAGAGGATATGTGTAGAGCAGTTGAACAAATGATATAATAGTGAGTAATTGGTTAATATAACTACCTTTTTTTGGCATCCCTAACAATGTGATAACAATGTGATAGTAATTTTTCATTCACCAACATTTCCCCCTTATTAAATTTTTCCTATAAATGTACCTCCTAAAAGCTCTTATTCTCTTTATCAAGGGACCCCCCTTTAGAATTACATAACAAAACTTGTTGAATGCAAAATATATATACATCTTTGTGAAGATCTTCCTTGAAGAAAAAAATCTTGAATCAGATGGGTTCCTCCAAGTTTCCTCATAACCCTTGAAAAGGTGCATCCCCTAGCTAAATTCCCAAGTTATTCCTCCCATGAACCTTTTGAATTATAGACTATAGTTATTGGACAAAAATCCTTCAAGTTGTCTCATGTACCCTCATAAAGGTATAACCCTTGGTCCAAATCATAATTACTAGAAAACCATCCTCCAAGTTGTCTCCTTTACCCTCATAAACGTGTAATCCTTGGTCACAGCCTTGAGTTCTCTTTGGGAAACAATCCATACTAAGCTCTTCACCAAACCCTTTACCTATCTCTAAAAATCAAACTTTAGAACATATGTATACTTCAAACCTGTCAGCAATAACAAGGAAAAGCAAGAAATTAAAGCCAAAAAAATTTCTCATGCAAAGCATCATCTCAAAGTGAGAAGCTAACTTGAGGTGATGGAAATTCCTCCATCCTCCAGTGCCACCAACCTCTAGTTGAAGTGAAGGATTGTAGTATGAATGTAGGATTAACATCACCAACACCAAAAGAGTCATTAATAATAGCTTCGTCATCTGATGAATCCTCATCTTTAATGCAGAAAAAGTTATTAAAAACAACTTTATCATATGAAGAATCCTCAGATTGAATGTAGGAAAAGTTTCCTATATCTGATTCATCTTTGAGTTTCCCTTTAAGAAGATCACTAGCTCAAACTTTACAAAATATTATTATGTGTCCCTTTTTCTTACAATAAAAATATACATTTTATCCTATAGTTGATCTTTTATTGTTGCTCAGTGTATATAATGCCTTCACTAGTTGAGAAACATCTTCTAAATATTCTACATTTGTTCTCTTTTCTTCTACTAAAAGATTTGAAATCATATCTTCTAAATTTTGAGAGGTTATTTGGTTGAGTGTAAAAATAACATTATTGTACTTTGAAGGAAAACTATTTAATGATATAGCTCTAGAATCATCATCATCTACCGAAGCCTTGACTTCTGCTAATTGCCTAAGGATAGACCTCAAATTACTTATGTGATTTGACATTGTGATTCCATCTTCCATTTTGAATCTGAATAATTGATGTTTCAAAAAGAACTTTGCATTAAGTGATTTTGCTCCAAACAACTTGTTTAGATCATCCCAAATTTCCCATGACAATTTGCCCAAATCTATGTGATGTAGTTCAAAATCAAAAGCGCAAGACCAATAATAGCCTTGGTTTTATCATCTCTACTATTTCAATCTAGAAACTTATTTGTATCTGTAGGTGGACTCTCTTTTCCACTTACTATTCCCCATAATCTTTTATTCATTAGTTGCAGCTAAATTTTCATTTTCCAAATATGAAAATAAAAACTAGAATACTTATCTAACTTATCTACTATGATCTCCATAATGATATAACTCCTTTAAGAATCTTGTATTACCAAAAAAAAAAAAAAAGGGGGCTTGTGGACTGATCTTGATTCTTTCTAATAGACCCTAAATGCCAAATCTCCAAATTTTATTCTTATCAAGTAATTGAAACATATATTTTATAGTTAAAGGGAAGGCAACGAAGATCATAATATTGAATCAAAATCGAAGATCACATATTACCTCTAAGCCTCCATTCCTTGCTTGTGATCATGGATTGCCTCTGCCTTCATTAAAGCCCGCATTCCATAGCTAAAGGAAGCAACGCCACCCTTCCATATTCCATCGTGACATAAAGGCAACCAACATATTATTGGATCATAAATTTAATGCGAGAGATGCAGATTTTGGATTGTCAAAGCTCGTACCATTACCTGACCTTGAAGGTTCAATTCTAGGTCATGTATCAACTATAGTGAAGGGCACTCTGGTAAGACACAAGCCTTGAGATTCTGTCAACCATAGCATTGTTCTTGCTAAACCTCTTCCATCTCCTTATAGATTGCAATGCAATGGTATTCAAATAGGATCTGATACAATATGTGAGTAAAATTCATAAAAACTTAATGAATTATCATTAAGCATGGAAATAATATAAAGGATGAAAGGATTCATGTCGAATGGTTGAACAATTGATATAATTGTGAGTAACCGGTTTATATAACTGCCTTTGTCTACCATCCCTAACAATGTGATACTAATTTTCCATTCACCAAAATATTTTATATCAGCTACTACCTCTATTTTCTCAGGCAGATGGATCTATATCGAATAGTCTCTACCATAAACATCCTATAGAATTAAAAGAGAGAGGTAATTATGAAGAAATTACTCTATGATCACTAAGAGAAGAAAAGGGTACATTCTTGAGACTTGATTGAGTTTCTTATATCTACAAAAAACAACCATGAAATTCAATCAAACAAAAATGATGATGTGGTGAAAGCCACCACTTTAGTATGTTCTTGTACCAACTTCTCTCACATAATTGGAATGTTTTTGAAATTTTCTTTTATCATTATGTGTATTAAATAGTTGTTGCCTTGTGGTCAAGGCATAGATGGTTTAAGTGGAAATCGTTTCTTTATGACCTCACTACTGAAAGTCTTTAAATAGGCAGTAAAATTCCTTAACCAATAGCAGATAGCTTGTGTTCATTTCACTATAATTTAAAGTGGGATCACACCAACAATTGATGTATTGATCATAACACACCAAAAAATGTTGATTACAATACATAAGACTTTTAAGCTCTTATTTACAAGATCTATCTTTTGGTTTTGTAGACCATGCTAAATGAAGGTACTGAAACATCCTCAGTGACCATCGAGTGGGAACTGTTTGCTCTAATGCAACACCCAAAAATTATGGTCAAAGCCCATCAAGAGGTCAACACACATGTTGGATGAAACCAATTAATTGAGGAATCAAATATCCACAAACTAAAATATTTGCCTGCATTTATGAAATAATCTCTTAGGCTTCATCAAGTAGCATCTCCTCTACTTCCTCATGAATCCACTGAGGCATGTAATGTTGGAGGATATCATGTTCCCACAGGAACACAATTCTTATTGAATGTGTGGGCAATTCACTAGGATGAAACAGTGTCAGACCGTCCCACTAAATTCATTCCTAATGGTTTCTCAACAACGATAAAGAGGTTGATGTGAAAGGGTAGAAATTTGAATATATTTTGTTTGGTTCAAGGAGAATAATATGCTCAGACATGTCTTTGGCATTGATTTGGGTCAGTATACATTGTAGCGTTTGCTTTAGACCTTCGAGTGGTTTTCTCTAGTTGACACTATAATTGACATGACAAAGGGGCATTGACTCTGAATTCCCAAGCCAAATCAATTGGAGGCCATTATTAAACCTCCCCCTCCCCTCCACCTCTAATTATATACATGCCTAGTTCATGGAGCAAAGAGCTTCAACCCCTTACCACAATGTTGGTTGTCAATCAATTAATTACTAGGATTTCTCCTAAGATGCAAAGTCTTCTCCTGTTATATTGTAAGTCCTCTCAAAGTTATAATCTTCCCCTCACATTTCATTTGTATACATCAATATCAATGCCTTGAATAGCTCTAAAGTACATTTTTTTAAAGATTATATTTTGGGCTAGAATTTGTGTTTTTATTGTTCTTCTTGGCTCTCTTTATGTCAATCCATACCATAAACATAAGAAACTCTATTATTTTGTGTTTATTACTCTTTTTTTAGCTAGTATTTAATATTGTCTATGTAGTGTCATATATTGTCACCCTTCACAATTTTGCACTATGTTTAGCTTCCCCCTAAGTGCTTGAGCCCAATTATGTTTATTAATCATCCATTTTGTTGTTCTCTTCAACAAATTGAATTAATTTTGGGAAATTAAATTAATTATTTATTTGACGAGCACCTAAAATTCAAAATAGGTCCATTACAATTGCAATAGCTACTTTTTCTCTATCTTAATCACCATTAATAGACAAAAGGTTAGTTAATTTGGTTGTGGTCCCATGGGAAGCTTCAAGATCTATTTCAAAGAAGCAAAGGGCCCCATGAAGCAAAAAAAAAAAATGCAATACGATTAGTTAGATATTTTTGTTGAGTAATAGTAGATCTTGTACATTTTAGTTTTAAGATTTGAGCAAGTTCATTTGGAGTGAGGCTAGAAATTGCCCCACCAACTAATATGTCATTCTTACCACATATCAATCATTTTAGGCTTTTTAATTCCACCAATTATTATTTTTATTTTATAATTATTTATTCTTGAATATAAAAAACGATAAAATTCATGAGACCACCAACTTCCATAAATTTCAAATCTTAAACTTTAAAGCTTAAATTGCACTACAAAATTCATGGGACCACCCACGTAAAATATTCCAAAAAAATATTAGCAACACCCACTAAAATGTTTAGGAATCCCTATCCATGGGACCTCTCCCATGGATATCATAATTAATTTTTACAATATTTTTAGTTATAATTTTTTTACACTAAAAGCGTATCCTATATGATGTTAGCCAGCTAAGTTCACACATCTATGGCACAGACTCTTCTAAATGGTATGCAAGAAGATTCAAGTCGTTTGGACCGTTCAATTTTTTTTGATTTTCATTCGTTGGTTGGTGGATGACGCAAAAATTGGATGACGCAAAAATGGCTTGCAGTTAGTGGACGGTGGAATCGTCTTCATCTAACATATGCACTCTGAGTGAATGTTGGAAGTCTGTTTCAACCCTAGATTACCAAAAATGTCTACAGAAATCCCAGGAAGTGATAGAAGATTTCCTTCCATCTCTCGAAGGCCAAGTGCTCGTAGCGGGTTGCTATTTGAGATACCCCAATTACTCTTTCATTTCTGTCAATGACATACTTGATAATTTAATTTCTAAATCTGAAAGCTCAGCAAGTTTAATTCCATTCCATTGTATCAAGGTTGAATTGTAAGACTTTCCTATAAAGCTTCACACCAACGAACACAGGGAAATGGAGAAGCGAAAGTGAAGATTGCATTGGAATTACTGGTGGAGTAGTTCTTCTAATGGTGGCTGCTTTCTTTTCCCTTCGCAAGCATAGGCAGCCTAGCTTTTCTGAGGAAATGGCCAAACAGAAATCTGTCAAAATTCCATAACAAATTTATTAGTAGCAAAGAATTCATAACAGAAATAGAGCTTATCCATGGTGTCTCACCAGAATCTGCTTAAATTACTTGGATTCTCCATGCTAGAAGACATGAAGCTCAGGCTCCACAACCTTTGTTACCGTTATCCCTTTCTATGCAAAAATGGGGGTTTTGGAATAGGGTATGGACATCCATCATAGCATAGAGGAATTTTGTCCGATGTTGTAGTTGCAACTACCCTAGTAGACCTGTATGCAAAATGTGGAAGCATAGATAAGGCACGTGAAGAGTTAGACAAGATACCCCAAATAGATGAGGTCTCGTGGACTGCAATGATTGCACTATATGCACAAAATGGATTTGTTGAGAAGGCTTTAGAAATTTCCAAGCAAATGCAATTGCCAGATTTAAAGGCAAGTTCTACAACCTTTGCTAGCATCGTCCCTGTCCATGCCAAAATGGCAGCTTTCAAACAAGGTATGGACATCCATCAAAGCATAAAGGATAGACGAACTATGTCAAATATTATAGTTGCAACTTCCCTAATAGTCATGCACGCAAAAAAGTGGAAGGATTAACTAGGCACGCAACTGTTTGACATAATACCTAAAAAAAATGTCAACTCATGGACTACAATGATTGCAGGATATGTACAAAATGGATTTGTTGAGAAGGCTTTAGAAACTTCCAAGCAAAGGCGATTGGCAGGTGGAAAGACAAATTCCACAACCTTCGCCAATATCCTCCCTGCCTGTGCTAAAATGGGGGCTTTGGAATAGGGTATGGACATCCATCAAATCATCATGGAAGAGGATTTTTTTCATAAATTGTAATTGGAAATGCTCTGCTAGATATGTATGCAAAATGTGGAAGCATAGAAAAGGCACGTGAACTGTTTGATAGAATGCCTTAAAGAGAGGTTATCTCATGGAATGCAATGATTGTAGGATATGCACAAAATGGTTTTTTTTTTAAAGCCTTAGAAACTTTCAAGCAAATGCAATTGGTAGATGTAAAGCTAGACTCAACTTTTTCCAGCACTCTCCATGCCTGCCAAGAGCATTGGAACAAGATATGTACATCCATCAAAGCATAAAGAATAGACGAATTTTATTGGATGTCATCTCATGGAATGCAATGATTGGAAGATATGCACAACATGGATTTTTCAAGGAGTCCCTAAAAATATTTGAATTAATGAGGCACTCAGGAACATATTCTAGCATTGTAAGATTTGCTTGATGCAGCTATGCAGGTTTAGTTGATAAGGTTTGTACATACTTCAATCATATGAGTAACCCTTATTGCATTACACCTATGCATATTTGACCTTCTTGTCCGAGCTGACTATCTTGAAGACACTCTATACTTTATCATTAAGATGCCAGTTAAACCTATGGTGGTTGTGTGAATCTGTTTTCAAGATACCTATAGATTGCATATGAATATAGACTTAGTAGTATTTACAAAAACAATGTTTTTTATTTCATTCCTAAAAATGATGTGGCATATGTTCTTCTCTCAAACATCTACGCAGAAGTGGGTAGGTGGGGTGAGGTTCAAATGGCAAGGAATGAATGAAAGATCGAGTTAAAAAGATCTCTGGATGTAGTTGGATTAAAGGCCATAAAATGGTACATGTTTTTCATGTAGGGGACAGATCACATCCACAAATATAGTAGATCTATGCAAAGATGGAGAAATTGGACTTGAGAGATGAGGGTAGCAAGGTATTTTTCATATTCAAGGAATTTACTTAATGCTATAGAAGAGGAGGAAAAATAATTATTTCTCTGCCACCATAGTAAAAATTTGACAATCACATTTGGTTTGTTAAACAACATCCATCAAATAATTATTAGAGTTGTTAAGAAACTTTGAGTATGTGCTGATTGTCACATTGCAACAAAATTTATCTCCAAAATAATCGCAAGAGAAATTGCTGCCAGAGATGCAAACCATTTCCATCATTTTAAATAGGGACAATGTTCTTGCAGAGATTATTGGTGATGTTAAATGAAATGATCTGAAAAAATGAATAAAATGGACTTGCACTATAATAATGTGCACAATGCAAACCTATAATAAAAAGTGAGCAAGGTTTTATTTTTAGTTTCTAAAATTTTATTTTTATTAATTGCAATGCAAATCACTGCTTATATACAACCTGTTTTATGATAATATGCATATTTTATGATAGTATACTTATATAATATGTATAAAGCAATGTTGAAAATCAAGAAACATTACCATAAATCCACCTTATCCATAAACCCAATTCATGGTTATTAAATATAAGAACTACATCAATAAAAGACTTGGATCCTTTGGCAATCCATATCAAATAGAGGGTTTGTTGATTTTAAAAGATAAAATGATAGATCTTCATGAATCCAATATAATGATTGATAAATATCAAAGGCATTGATAAAATCTAAATCATTGCTAAATTTTTTGTATCCATCTTAACAATTTAAAACCCCAACATTTAATGTGAAAATGCTAAGCAACCCTTCTTTATCCTATATAAAGACAAAAGGTGAGAAACACTTAAAATAAATGAAAAAATGTTTGACTAGCAAGAAATGAGAGGTCATCTTGTAAAGTATATATTTTTAGATTAGTTGTATTTTCTCTTCCTAATGTTAGGTCAATCGTTTGCAATTAATTATATATAGAAGTGCATGTAGATTTTGTCCCATTTATAATTAGATATATCTAATGTTGCTTCACATCCCTTTGTCTAGCAAGATAGCTAATAGATTTATGAATTTACAAATATTTTTAAATATAATATAATTTCAATCTATTTGGTTTTATTTATATATGACAAAGGAAAAACAAATGCAATCGTGTTTATGATGTAAATGAAACACATGTCATTTGAGAAACTCGCACATTGAGGATCACTAATTGTTGTTAGCAAAAAAGAAAAGTATTTGTATATTTAAAAACAATCACAATTTATATTACATTATAGTTGCATATTCATGGTATTACAAAATTGTGTATGATGATATTTATAAATTGATATTAATGAGACCCAAGTTCGAAGATTGTTGGGAGAGAGCTAAATAGGGCATTTCATCTTTGTTCATTTTTTGTTCACCATTTTTTTTGTTCATTCTCCCCTCCAAACTCTACCCATTTTTTCTCCTCAGCATCATTTTTCTATCTCCCTCCCCATATCTCTCTCCCACTTCTATACACACTCTTTGTTTCTCCCTCTCTATCTCTATCTCTATCTCTATCTCTATCTCTATATCTTTCCCTCTCTCTATCTCTCTTGTAGTGCCCCTCAATTGTTCTTTGTTATACTATCATTTTTTGTTTTGGATTGGGACATTATGATACTTTACTTGATATTGGATTCACAGCTATGATGATAATTTTATGCTACTTTTATCATTGATGTTTTATGCTTATATTATGTCTAGTATATGGATTTAATGGGTTATGTGGATTAATCTTGTGATGTGCATCATGGGATTATCTGATGATTGTTTTTACCTTGTTGTTAGAATAAGATTATTGTGCATTGATGTATTTGGTGAAGGGAAACAGTATCACATCACTCACTCATGAGTGCCCTGTGATGCCACAACATTCCTTTCATAGTGTGTTTTATTGTTTGACTATGTATATGTTCAACTATTTTGGTTTGTTTTAGGTTGCAAGTAACAAGCATCGACTCCACTTGAATTGTCAGGTTTGAGCGTGCCTTAATCCTAGTGGAAATCATTGATGGAGATAACATTTGGTCCCTTGTTTATCCATCATCCTTGACAAGGATGAGTATCTAATTGTACTACGTCCTATCAGTGTGGTCAGTTCAGGCTGGTCTGTTAATGTTGTTGTTATGATGGTTTTCATCTTTGTTGTGAGGTCAGGTATTGCTTGGTATTTTGTACATTTCGTTTAATTGGGTTTGAAAGAAACTAGAAGGATCTAATAAAATAGAAACAAGCACAAATGAACAAATGGAATAGATTGTATTAGTTGACCTATTGATGAAGTGCTCAAACCCTCAATCTATAGTAGAGAGGTGAGCAACATAAGCCATAGGAATAGGAACATATGGAATGAGAATAGGTAAGACTCGTTATCCTACAACTCATAGGGAAAGAGTCAAGAGACAACTAAACCACCTAATGAGGAGAGATCCTTATCCTACAACTCATCCACCTAACTAGGCTTAGGTTAGTCAACAAGAGTTGAATACACTAACACCCCCCTTAAGCATAGCTTAGGTGAATTTATGAAAAATGGGTCCCTACTACTAGCCATATTAGGTACCCATGCATAATACAAAATTCTCAGAAATAGAGAAAGATAGAAAACCTAGTGGGAAAAAAATATACTCCAGAAGAGAGAAAGCGAAAAAGTACAAGTGAAAGAAGAAGAAAGATAGAAGGGGGACTCAAAACTCCCCAAGAACTACTTCTATCGCAAAAGTACAAGAGATATCCCCCCCATATGAGAGAAAGAGATAGACTAGAGAGCCCCCCAGAAGATGATGGATCTTGTAGTCCTGAGTGATGCTCGATGAAGAATGCAGAAGAGAATCCATGAATGTTGAACCAAATTTCTCCCCTTAGGAAGAAAGAAAACCATTGAAGTGTGCAAGCAATCTTCCCATTCCTAATAGGAACATGTAGAAAGAAGTATAAAGGTATCTAAATTGTGCAAAATATCCAAAGACGTAGATGATGCCCATATTGTCTTCATACAATGCTCAATGATCTCCAAGGAAAAGCTGATGTGTGATGAAGATTCAAGAATAGGGACCATAGGGATCATAGATGTATGATGATATCTAGAACCATAAGAATTTGATATTGTCACTATAGAAGCTGATGTAGGAAAGGCATGAGCAATAATATCTAAAGAAAACTGTAAGGCTGATCCAACTTCATTGAATTGGTCTTTAACAAGAAGATTGATGTCCTCATTGTGTGCTTCCATTTCAGCAATGTAGGACTCTATGAAAAGACATGAAATGTCGGGTAGATATGCATCCCAATCAACAATGCTAGGAATACTAATATCCTATTGCAAAGAAGTGTTGGAAGCTCTTGAAGAAGTGACTCTAAAATCCGATGAAGCAATAGGTGATGACGGGGTCTCAAAGTAAGTCATTTGACTACAATGTACATACCCGACAAATGATGTCTCACAATATATCTTAGTGAGAAGATTTTTTTCTACAAGAGTCTTATAATGATCAATTAGAGCATTTTTAGTACCAAAAAGATGTCTTAGTTTGTGAATTTCACAATAGTTACATTCTTCTATTGTATGCCTTTTCATCCCACAATATGCACATTTGAGTTTCCATTTATTATGAGGTTTTTGAATTAGACTCATATGGAAGGGATTGTGCATGACAAACATGATCAAAATTGTAGCACTATACAAAGCAGAAAATAAAATTTTCCCCACTGAAATTATTGAAAGAGAGACCCTCCAGATTTTGGCACTTTATAACTTAGTGTGTTTCACAAAATAAGTTTGAGCAATGCATGGAGAAAGAAAAACCGTTGACTTTTGCAAAAAATGGTACTCAATTTCAAGCTATTGAGCAAGAGTTATTAAACAGTTAATTTCATGCTAAAATAGGCCTAATTTAATTAACTGCACTTTGAAAAGCGAAAAGTAAACCTATCCAAGAGGTGAATATGGGCTTTCAACTAATCATTGGAATCGGGGTGAAAAGAAGAATGCAAAGGGTTTAATTGTGAGGGGGAATTGACCTCCTTCCAACACGGGCTTCACCCTTCGTCTTCAACGAATGATTAAAATGTTTTTTTATAAAGGGAGAAATGGGTTTTATAGGGACCTGAAACCACCAAGTTTTACATCAAAAGAGAGAGCACAAAAAAGTACAATAGATAAAACAAGCTGCACAATAGGAAAAAGCCAGATAAAGTAGTAGCCAACCACAAAAGAACAGGAAGGTCAAACAAAAAACCAGCCGAAAAGAAAACAAAAAGACTAGCCGCAACTAACCCAAAGTCTTTAGAACAGACTCAGTCTCATCCTCCAGGTCCTGCATGTCTTGAACACCCTTCTTGAAGTTTTGAATCATCTATGGCATGGGAGGTGCCTTCCTCTTCAAATTAGTCCTGGTTCTCTTTGAAATACCAATGTCCTCTTCCTGGTTTTTATCTTTAACCTCTTCCAGATCAACCACCAAGGATCCCTGTTGAGATTTTTCCATTTTTTTAGTCATAGCATTGATAATGATGGCATTATGTCTTGCCATCCTATTGTTCTGTTTAACTATTATTTTAATAGTATTTTTCATTTTTTTCCAAATCTATTTCAATACTTATGTCCTTTCCTGCATTGTCTTGGATTTCTTTACTGGCACTGTAATATTTTCAATCTACCTCCTTCTTGCCTAATGCTGCAACCTTGACTCCCATTTCTTCCAGTTTACTTTGAAGGGTCTAGTTTTTTATTTTCAGCTTGTTAATTTCATAAAATGCCCATTTCAAAATTTTGAAATGCTCAACAACATTATTCCTTAGTATACCCAAGAAATCAACAGAGGGTTCCCTTTCAAGATCAAGGCAATTTTTATCAGGGTTAGGGGCTCTAGGGGATCCAATTCTAACATCTTTGTCCTACAATGGGACAGCAGAGGAAAAATTATTATTGGCACTAGAATCCCCAGAATCAGGAGAGTCTTCACAACACGACACAAGGTATTTAACCAGTAGATTATTTCCAACACCTTTAGTTTTAAAAGGAGAACTTCTAGGCTTAGAAGCAGTGCAAGATTTCACAGATTGGGGATTAAGGCTTTTCTTACCAGTTTGGATAGAGGGTAGATTCAGGACCATCCTAACAGGGCTCAAATTGGGAAAATTCCCTAAGTAACTAGGTTTGGTATCATCCTCCTCAGATTTAGGGGGGGATCCCAATTAGCAGGGGTAGGCATATTTTGAAAATGTTCAACAATTAACCTAATCAAACTAGTATGTAAAATAGGATATCTTATTGGGTTTTTCTTATGGTCTTCCAGACTCTTTCTTAAGGAACAAAGAAGATAGTAGGGAAGATAAACCGTGACCTTATAGGGAAAATGGTTGAGTAGGGAAAAGTGATAGCCGTAGACCCTAGTGAAATGACCATCCAAGGTGATATACTCCATGATAACATGAAGAACTTTTCTCTAGAGAGATTTAATGGTATTGGCTTCAAAGTAGTTATTAGAAACTTTCACTAGTTTTAGTCTTTCCTTGTCTTTCTTCAAAAATTTGATCACCACTTCATCAGAGAAAACCCTATCCCAGAAAAATTTGTCTCCTCTAGTGGACATTCTAGTCACTTCAACTATAAGGTTTTCATTGAGCTTAACTTTCCTACCAAAAAGGGTTAATTCCCCATTTTTCCAATTCCTCTCAAAATGCTCTACAGCTTCCGAATTAGACCCATGGAGTTTTTCCAGAAAAGGGAGTAAGCCCCCACTTTTTACTTTGTTCCACGCTTTATTATTTCTTGTGTGCATCTCAAAGTTGTCTGGCTCAACTCTTTTTATGTCTCCACCCATTTTAGCAAGCATTGTGGGACAGACAAAGATGAAATCTTGACTTGAAATGGTCTTTCCAAATCTAAGAGCCCAAAAAGTATGCTAGGCTAACTTATAGGTTAAGCGAATAAGCTTAGTCCCCTACAATCTAATGATTGTGATGTAATTACTTTATTTTATCATCATCAATGAGATGACACACTTCTTGCCCATGTGATGCATCATAGTTCAATAAGGCTTGGACATTAACATCTAATTCACTAATGTTTAGCCAAGTGCACTATCCTTTGCTTTTAACCCCTTCATTCACAAAAAAATCTACCACAACATTGGCTTCTCTATAGGCGTGTGAAATATTTATATTATCAAACTTAGCTAAGGTTGAAATAGCATCATCAATCCAAGAATTTATAGTCCACGAGGGGGGGAACCTACCTAAAAGAAAGTCAATAATATTTTTAGAGTCCCCTTCAAGCCAAAGGTTTTTAAAATTTAGACTATGGGCCAAATTTATAACATGAAAAGCTCTAGCGGCCTCAGCAAGGTGATTGGTTTGAGATCCAAGGGGAGTGGCAGTTGCACCAAGAAAATTTCCAAAAGAATCCCTTATGACTCCACCGCAACCTGCTGCCCCAGGATTACCTTTAGTCACCCCATCAAAGTTGGCTTTGACCCACTCATTAGGCGGAAAAGACCAACAAACACCCTCCCTATCCTTCTTAGCATATTTAGCGGCACAGGACAAATCAAGACTAATAGTCCATTCCTTAGAAACCTTAAGATCATAGGTTGAGCAAGCCACTTTCTCAGAGTTGCAAACCTTCTAGGAGATAGCATTGACATTTTCTTTCAGTAATCTAATTATTTTATCAAACACAATGGCCATCGTAGATTCTTTATCTCTATAAATTCTATTATTTTTTTCTTTCCAAAGACCCTAAGCAACATGAGGGAAAGATAAATCCCACAATTTCTAAAGGACGGGATTGTGAGTTGGGGCTTTCCATTGTATGAAGAGGTCTTCAATTGACAAGGGGAACACCCATGATAATTGCCAATAAAAAAATATTTTTTCCCAAATCAAGGCAGCAAAAGGACAATGAAGAAACATATGACACACTAACTCTTCCTCCATCTTGAAAAGATAACATCTATTGGGTATTTGAAAACCATGCTTGCAAAGGTTATCAACCATGAGCACCTTATTTTGAAGAAGGATCCATAAAAAAATGTTGACTTTAGGAACCAGGTGTTTGAACCAAGCCTTCGACCAAAAGGGAGGAGGAGCCTAGATAGAGGTTATGCTGGCAAAAGAAAATGAAAAAAAATAATTTCCCAAGGGTTCATAAATCCAAACAAGACAATCTTCCGTCTGATCAAGGTAGAGTATGGTAGCCAATAAAGAAGATTGAATACGAGCAAGAGCCTGACTGACAAGACACAGATCCACCCATTTTCCATCCACTAGATAATATTTAACATACAAGCCAAATAAAGCTTTGCAAATCTCATCCCACTTGCTAAAAGGTTCAATTTTGATAAGAAGTTCATTAAACAACCATCTATCCTCCCAAAATCTTGTTTGGTTTCCACTCCTAACTTGCCAACCCACTCCAATTTCAACAACTTTTCTTCCATTAATCAAATTATTCTAGCAGGTTGAGCCTCTGGGTAGAAGATGAGAATCCATCTTAATTATAAGAGATCTATTACTCTCCAAATATTTGATTGCTATGATATCAGTCCATTTCCCTGAGCACAAAAATATTCTCCAAATTTGTTTAGCTCGAAGTATCTTGTTAACCATTCTGATTTTTCTAAGACTTAAACCTCCGACCTTTTTCAGTCTACACACCAAATCCCATCCTATGAAAGGAAATCTTTTTTTTTCTTCAACACCTGACCAAAGAAATCTTTTTTGAATCTTTTCAATAGCATCTACATACTTGGCAGGGATTTTGAAGAGGCTTAGAGCATAAATCAGAAAATTTTGAAGAGTAGCTTTAAGAAGTTGTAGTTTACCTGCTTGGCTTAGCAAAGCTCCTTTCCAACCAGCAAGTTTCTTACTAAACCTCTCAACCAACGAAATCCAAAAGGACTCTAGGGGTTTAAGGCTTAAGGGTAAGCCAAGATAGGTGGCTGGTAAAGACTCCACCCTACAACCAATGATTCTACAATTTTATTTTGTCTGTGAATAGGAGTATTAAAGAAGGAAAGAGAGCTTTTATGTTTATTAATCAACTGGCTCGATGCCCTCCCATACTCATCCAATAGAGATTTCAAGGTCTTTCCCTCCGATACAGTAGATTTTTGCAAGAGCACGGTATCATCGACAAACTGTTGATGAGAACAAATCAGATTGCTTGAGGATGAATTAAGACCAACAAGGGATCTATTATCAACTAGCCTTTTCAAGTTTTTTTGAAGACTTTCAGCTATAATAGTGAATAAAATAAGAGAGATAGGATCTCCTTGTCTTAGACCTCTGGAGCTTTAGAAGAAAGTTGACAAAGACCCATTCACCATTATAGAGATAGAAGTAGAAGACATGAGTTGTTTGACCATTTAAAGAACCCTGTTGCACAATTTGAATGCCTTTAAAATTTTAAACAAGAATTTCCAATCAACTCTATCACAGGGTTTTGAAATATCAAGATTTAACACAAAGCCTTTAGTCTTTGATTCAACCAATAAATGGATATTCTCATGCACTATGACAATTGAATCAAGTATTTGTTTTCCAGGGACAAATCCATTTTGTTGAGGTGAAATCAGGGTCGGCAAAAGACTTAAAAGTCTGGAGGTCAAAACCTTCAAAATGATTTTATAGATCAAGTTGTAGAGGCTGATGGATCACGAATGATTAAAATGTTAACTTTATATATTAACATGATATTGTGACTTTAAAAAATCACATTACATACCTCCACATACAATTTTCCCTAAATCGAAACAATTCCCCCCTTACAAAGCTTGAAAAAAAGTTTAGAATTAAATGCCACTAGCACCACTATAACATCCAATCTTTGACTTAATGATAGAATATAGATTCAATACAAACTAATGCTAAGTGGATGACCTCAATCTACCTTCAATTGCGCCAATTTGACTTAACTATCTGCAAAAATTGTGCCTCTATGGGCTAAGCTACAAGCGAGCATGAATCTTCCAAGAAAATAGGTGCGACAAGTGACTCTGGTAGATGCAATAATTTTTTGGAAAAATTCCAATGTTAAATGAAGATTCCAACGCCTTCTAGACTCCAAGTCGGCACCAAATTTCCACAACAAACACCTCAAATAGAGAAAATTTGTGCCTTAAAATGTAGAACCATGACCTACAAAAGGGAATCACGGCCTGGATAGGAAATTCATTCCCTCAAAGGGAAGATTCATAGCTTTTGGTGAATAATTTGTGCCCTCCAAACTGCAAGTGCGGAATTCGTGCCTACTACAAAACATAATAATACTAGGATGGATGAATTGCAGCCTGTAATGGCTGCTTTGTAGCCTCCAATGAATGGTGCAATAACTTTGAATTGTCAAAAATAGGTAATCTCCCACACCAGAGTAGATTTGCTGCCTGATTTCCAATGCTCTCCTCTAGATTTCAAATGCCTATTATGGTGCTGATTGAAATTTCATGTATATCATGGTCTCCAAAGATTACAAATTCATGGTTAAAGAAATCACGTGGGGGCTAAGGGTGATTTGGGCACAAAGATTGAAGGGTTGCAAGGATTATCCGTAGGCCTCAGATTTCACCCTATGTGGGGTGTCACAGGTCTGTGATATGTCACAGGCATAGAGATAGAGAATTCATGCGGTCTACATATGCAAGGCCATGGCCTACAAATTTCACCTCATGTCCTCCAAAAATTGTGTGCAGGTTCCTTCAAAGCACCACAAATTTTATGCAGATTTGCACAGATCAGGGGTGAGCTTTCTCCATGAATAGGCCTCTCTCCACATTAACTACTAATGAATCCACCTTCAAATGCAGCAAATCATGACCTCCAATACAGAAAACCACCAAAAAAATCTTCCTCAGGGATATACAAGACCTACACTTCAACAAATTGTGTGATGTAGGCAAAAAATTGGCGTGTGCAATGAAGAGATCGTGGCCTGAGGTTGCCGATTTCAATGCACAAGCCACAAAACCTAATGGTCTGCAAAAAAATGTGACGCTTTGATCAGAGGTGCCACAATTTCTTTTAGTAGAGCTTACACCACAAACTCTAAATTAGTCGTGACTCGGGGGTGTGGTCATTTCCAAAGTGCAAATAACACGCAACAATGGAGATAATAAAATACAATAAATTAGTTCAATTAATGGCTTACAAATATCTCCAATCTAATGCTCTGATATCATGAAAGAAACTGGAAGGATCTAGGAAAACAGAAATAAGCACAAATGAACAATGGAATAGCTTGTATTAGTTGATCCATTGATAAAGAGCTCAAACCTTCAATTTATAGTAGAGAAGTGAGCAACAATAAGCCATAAAAATAGGAACATATGGCATGAGAATAGCTAAGACTCCTTATCCTACAACTCATAGGGAAAGAGTCAAGAGACAACTCAACCACCTAATGCAGAGAGATTCTTATCCTACAACTCATCCACCTAACTAGGCTTAGGTTAGTCAACAAGAGTTGAATACACTAACAGGTTGATTAGTGTTTTGATTGATTATTATATCAAAATAAAGAGTATTGAATTTTAATGGCATTTTCAATAATTAAATAAATTCTTTAATATGTTTGTGATGTTGATAAGTGAAAATATTGATAATGCCTTTACTAAGTTTAAATAAATCAAGTTTGGTGTTCATAATGAAATATTAAAATAAATATATATTAAGTATAGTGTGTGCAAACAAAATTAAAATGAAAGATTAACTTAATAAATAAAATATCTTAAAGTTAATTTATTATGTGCAAATAATAAGGTAAGGTTAAATTATAAAAATAATAATAATTAGGCTGTCGACGATAGTGGATAAATTAAATAAAATAATTGAATAAAAAAAAGGAGTTGCATGTAGCAACAAGTATAGTGGAGTGGTTAACAAATTGGTTAATTTGCTAAAGAAAGGGGGCTTTTCACAATATCTAGAAACTAATCTTGTTTTCTCCTTCACGTGAATGTTTCTTGTTTTTGGGAGGCTTCTCATTTGGTTTTGGGAAAATTTTGAATTGAGTTTGGCAGAGATTGTTTTTGTTAATTTGTAGAAGAGTTGGGGACTTTACCTAGATTTTGGAGAGCTCAACATCAAGATTGTAGCTCTATCAAGCAAGAGAAAATCATGGTCCATTACTTTCAGGATCCCATCTTTGATTTCTTAAAAACAAAAGTTTGATTGCTATGTTGTATTGAAAGTAAACATTCTTTTTCTTGCTTCTAATGAATTGTAACAATTAGAAATTTCCCCTTCTGAAGATTTTTAAGCAATCCAAACTGTGATTATCTCAATACATTAGTGGCCACAAATATCTCAATACTTGTGTTAGTTTTATTTTAGCAAGCCATTATGTACTCTATCAATTAGACCCTCTGCATTATACCTTGGCTAGTTATTTATTCCTTGGTGCCATACAAGTTATGCGGAGCCCTTTATACTTGTCGGTGCTTTTATTTTTCAATGTTATTTTTTGTTATGGAGGGAATTCAATATCATAGATGCAATTGTGATAGAAAATTCCTATAGCCACACCAAATTTCCTCTATCATAATTAAATCGTGCAAGATTATATTGAGTATGTGATTGCATGGGAGGACTTGGATGCCTTTGTCCCTTTATGCTATTCAGTTGATTATGTTGCAAGCATTCGGTAAACTATGATGTTGGCCTTTCTTGCAAGCTCTGTCATTCCCTATTCTTATTGTTTGCACTCTCGCTTTAGGCTCTTATCTTTCATAATATTGGCTATTACTTATGCTATGGCTATATTTATTGTGTTTAATGTGTGATTTATAAATAGTACAAGAGAATCGAAGCCTTGCATTCTGTAATCTCTGCGCTGGCTAAGTTGCATGAATCACTTAAGTGAAAGCAAGCCATTGTATAAGCATCTCTTAGGCATTCATTAACTCATTGTCTTAACCAAAGCTAAATAAAACATTATTTACTACCACTGTATTGTAGTAAACTACAAATAAGTCATGCTATAGACGAAACTCTATACATACATAACTCCATACCTTTTCCTATAGATTTCAATAGTTATAGGATGTACATACTTTGTAATTGATAATTGATAGTAAGTATTCATTTTTCCTATGTCGCTAGAATGTATTTGTAGACATCCAAATTTGACCACTTCAATATGGTCAAAGTCGTATTCTTAATCATCCCTTTGCTCTGTCGAAATTATCCTCTTTGTTGATATTAATTAAATCATTCGATTAATTAATATTATGTGTCTTGCATAATATTTTCTAAAGTATTTTAATCAATAAATAATTTCCTCTTATTTCCTCTCTAAATTAAATAAATGTACCGCTTTATTTAATTTAGTCATATTATCTTTTGGAATTTTAAATTTATTTTTAAAATTCTCTATTTTCTCTCTCATTGTCACATCCTCCAACTTTTGCAAGTTGGCCTCTAATCCATCTTAACAGTCTAACCCTCTTTCTTAGTCATAATTAATTTATGATTAAGATGTGTACACCCCTAATCATCATTAGGGTCCCATCCCACTTGCCTCTAATGAGTCCGTAATTAGCCTAATCAAGTACTTGCACAACCTTAATCACCCAATTAGGTCATTTCTAATCCCCATGTCATTTATGGAAGGTGTCCTTAGTCAACTTCATTAAAAGCTCTCTTTTTGAAGAAGGCATCTCCATTCCCCATGTGAATTTTTAATTCACATTTAATCCTCCAATGCACCTCTTGTAATTTAAAATTCATTTTCTCATCTCCATGAGAATATTTAAGGAATTTTTAATTCCCCACCTACATGGGGATGAGGACCCCATAAAGCACTCCATTCCCCATGTGAATCTTTAATTCACATTTAATCCCCCAATGCACCCCTTGGAATTTAAAATTCCTTCTCTCATCCCCATGAGAATATTTGAGGAATTTTTAATTCCCCACATGTCCTCTCACCCACATAGGGATAAGGAGGAATCCCAAGGTACTATGTACTATCCTTCCACCTCATGTACACCTCATCTCTTTTAGGCCATATCGTATGCCACATGTCAAGATGTGAGGGCTTGTGAGTTCTCAACTCACCTTAGCCCTACATCTTGATCTTGGTGGCTCAATCTTGACCATCCATTTCCCTAGGGATTTCCAAAATCTTTATAAATACCCCCTCTTTTCTCTCATTTAGAGGAGATCATGCATTGTAGTAAAACTCTTGCAAATTTTTCCTAGAATCCATACTTAGTCATTTTCAGGCTTGCACTCACTTGCATCCACCTTCATATCACCATCTAGCTTGCATCTCTTGCCATCCAAGGAGCACACAACACCGAAGATCGAAGGGCCAATTAAAGGATCAATTCAGCACAAGGTACAAGGTTCCATTTGTTATTCTTATTTTGTGTTAATTCCAACTAGGCTAATCTTGAGGTGCAGGTTGTTCTTAGTGGTATTTGCATTACTTTGTTTGCTGCTCATTTTCTACCGCTTGATTTTGACCTATCACAGTATTTAATTGGCATTCAATAGCCATATTATTAATATGGTGATTTTAGTATACCTTTGAGATTGGATTTCAAAGCATTCGCTACAAGGGAATTCAATGGTAATTATAATGTTTACAACTCATTTTTTGAATACATCGGTAAATTCAAATTTATAGAATGCGATGGATCTTGTATTTTGATAGGAAATTGAAATATGTACTTTGCATTTGATAATTGACAGGCATACTAGATGTTTGGAGTTTTGGATATTATACATTGTAATGTAATCTGAATATGTAGAATTCGTTGGTAGTTATTGTGTTTGGTATTTATTACAAACAACATTCGGCAATATAGACATATTGTATACTTTACATGCTTTGCATTTCGCTTCACATCGTTGTGTATATATATCCTAAGATCGACATTTGGGTTTTGTATGCAGATATGCATATATATGTATTTACATAAATATATATATGTTTGTGTGTGTGTGTATATATATGTATATGTATATGTATATATATATGTATATGTATATGTATATATATATATATATAGATATATATATATATATATAGATATATGTATGTATGTATGTATATGTGTGTGTGTGTGTGTCTATATATATATATGTTTATTTACATGATATAGATAATCATATTGGTTGATCATTTAATGTGAAGGATTAAATGCACTTTATATTGTTAGATAAAATTTGGTTTAATGAGATGAATTATATTTTTTGTTAGTTTGGTTAATGGGATTCTAGTAGCATAGTCATGGAACCTTAGAGGACTTAGTTTAGAATACAAGTTACTATATCATTTGCAATTTTAGTATGTTGCACTTCAAAAAAGAAATTGTTTCATTTTTAAGTGTTGTAGCCTATTGTCCTCTACGGTTTCGTGGTGGGGTGTTACATCTCTCTCCCTCTGTCTATGCCTCTCTATCTATTACTTTTCTTTGTCACCTTTCTCTCTCACTTTTTCCTGCTCTATTCCTATCTCCCTATCTCTCCATCCCCATCTCTATCTATATCTTATTATATCTGCCTCTCTCTCTTATTCAATCCATCTCTCTTGATCTATATCTCTATCTTTATCTTTCTATTTATCCCCCTCTCATTCTCTACCTCTCTATCCTTCTCTATTTATTTATCTCTTCCACTTCTCTCTCTCTCTCTCTCTCTCTCTCTCTCTCTCTTGCAAACATAACAACTCATCTACCTCTCCATCCTTCTCTATATATTCTCTCTCTCTCTCTCTCTCTCTCTCTCTCTCTTGCAAACATAACATGATCTTGTTGATAATGAAGCCTAATTTTCTTCCCAAATCAAAGGTTTTGTTTCAATTGTGTTGGAATCCCTATAAGTGTATGCATAGCTTATTTAAAGGTGTCCCTTCTCCATTTACAATTTTCTACCAATTGATCTAATGTACTACATGAATATATACAAAATAAAGATCAAATATTTCCCACATTTACCTTTCACACCTCTTCGGTGTACCCATTACACACCAAGGTGCAGTTGCTAGTTATTTTTATGTTAGAAAACATGAATATTTCTTGCATAGATTTTTAATTACAAATCTAATTACTAATAATTAATTAAACAAAATGATTACAATATAATAGTATTGTCTAACAATTCAAGATTGATTTATAGTTATTTATCATCCAATGTAACACTACTTTGATTTTGCATGTATCTATTTCTAGATATGATTGTGTTAAAGCTTTTTTTCATCAACGTTTTAGATCACACTCTGTGATCCATGATGAGGATGGTAGAGAGCAAGAGGAGAAAAAATAATTTTGTTAAAGCTTTGATTTTGTTTGTCCATTGATTTTTAAAATTATATTTATATTTTATTATAATTAGTATAAAGTGTTATATACATATAATTTCATTAACATATTAATTGACATAGTATATTATACCAATGAAAAGTTGAAATTGTTACACTTTGCATTTTTACAAACTCAACATCAATGACATTAATAGGGATTTGGCTATTAAACTCAAAATCAACCAATCAAACTATAAAATTATTTACCAACAAATTATTTCATCATTAATATTTAACAGTTATATTCTATTGGACAAACTAAACTTCAACTATACTAAACACAATTATACCTACAATAAATCAATTTGAAATCAAAATCAACCCTAATAATTATAACACTTATCAACTTAATAAAATCAACAGAATAAAATATTAATAATCACTATTCTATGAGGTCATGAATGACATCATATCATTTGTCGCGTACCATATCCTTATCAAATGTGATAAAATATTAATAATCACTATTCTATGAGGTCATGAATGACATCATATCATTTGTCGCGTACCATATCCTTATCAAATGTGATAAAATATTAATAATCACTATTCTATGAGGTCATGAATGACATCATATCATTTGTCGCGTACCATATCCTTATCAAATGTTACTCACTTCAGCAATAATTCAAAAATATTATAAAATGAGGCTAGGCATAAATATATTGCATATTAAAATTTTGGTAATCGTTTATTTTATATCAAAAACCGCATAAATGTTGAAAACTCTGAACCACATCGAAAAATTAAAACGAGCCTATCGAAACTCTTATCCACAAAAACTCGTAGCTCAATGACAACACGGCACATATCCCCAAGAGAAGACGGTACAACTCATCCAATCCATTAAAAAGTGCGGTTAGTCGCCATGAAAAAACAAGAAAAACTATTCCAAAGAATGCCGTGTGAGAAATAAATTCCTATCGATTCAACGGTAACTGTGTCTCTCTGTTCTGGCCTTGACAGGAGGGAGGCGGTGAATTATGGCGTTGGAAGAATTCTCCGTTGTCGTTCTTGCTGTAGCACTGGCTTCACTTTGGCTTATTGCAAACTCTCTCAGAAGTAGATTTAATAAGACGGCAGAGGCAAAGCCACCGCAGCCTCCATCATGGCCAATAATTGGGCATCTTCCTCTGCTAAGTAGAAGCAAACAGCCCATTCACAGAATTCTATCCTCGCTTTCAGAGCGCTATGGCCCCATCATACATCTCCAACTTGGCTTCCGCCGAGTTTTGGTTATCTCCTCTTTGGATCTTGCAAGAGAATGCTTTACAACAAATGACAAAGCCTTTGCTTCTCGCCCACTTATGTCTACAGGAAAGCATATTGGGTATGATTTCAAAATGTTCAGTTTGGCTCCTTATGGCTCCTACTGGCGAAACATCAGAAAAATTTGCAGGGTCCAGCTCTTTACGACAGCCAGAATCGAATCCTTCAGGCACGTCCGCGCAGAGGAAATTTCCGCTCTCATCCGTTCGCTGTTCGAGAGTTGGCAGCGAGATATAAATCCAGTGAGCATCAAATCGAGCCTCTCAGATCTCACATTTACTATCATGTTGCGAATGGTTGCCGGCAAGAGATTCTCACAAGATCTCTGTTTAGAGGATTTCAAAGAAATGCAGCAGTTCAAGGAGTTGATAAAAGAAGTTTCCTTCTTAGCTGGAGCACTTGATATTGGCTACTACCTGCCTTTTCTCAAGTGGATCGACCCGCATGGAATAGTATTTGCCATGAAAAATCTACAGAAGAAGAGAGAGGTGTTTATGAAGAAATTGCTCCAGGATCATCGAGAGAAGAAGCGGGTCCATGCTAGAGACTTTATTGATGTTCTCATCTCTGCAATAGACAACCATGAAATCCAGTCTGACAATAACGACGATGTGGTGAAAGCCAACGCCGTAGTATGTTCTTTTATCACTTTCTGTTACATAATTTGGAATGTTTGTGAAATCTTCCTTATCATAATCTGTATTAAATAGTTGGTGTCTTGTAGTCAAGGCACAGAATGTTTAAGTAAAAACTGTGTCTGTAAATAAGGCGCTTATTATAGAAAGTCTCTAAATAAACAGTCAAATGCCTTCACCAGTAGAGGATGAGTTTGCACTGACTGTTTAAGTGGGAACCCAATCTCTACGTCAACAACTGATGCCTTGATTACAACAAACACCCAAATATGTTGACCAGAATACGCAGGCGTTTTAAGCTCTTAATTACAAGACTTGTCTTTTTGCTTTGCAGACCCTGATAAATGCAGGTACTGAAACATCCGCTGTGACCATCGAGTGGGCACTGTCATCTCTGATGCAGCACCCGAACATTTTGCGGAAAGCCCATCAAGAACTCGACACACATGTCGGACGGGACCGATTAATGGAGGAATCAGATATCCACAAGCTGAAATATTTGCAGGCAATTGTGAAAGAAACTCTGAGGCTTCATCCAGCGGCACCTCTTCTGCTTCCTCATGAATCCAGCGAGTCCTGCAATGTTGGAGGATATCATATTCCTGCGGGAACGCAACTTTTTGTGAATGTGTGGGCTATTCACAGGGACGCGGCCGTGTGGGACCGCCCCATGGAATTCATTCCTGAACGTTTTCTCAACGTGGGCAAAGAGATTGACGTGAAAGGACAAGACTTTCAATTGATTCCGTTTGGTTCAGGGAGAAGAATGTGCCCCGGCATGCCTTTGGCATTGTTTGTGATCAGTCAAACATTAGGGCGTCTGCTTCAGAGCTTCGAGTGGTTTTCTACAGAGGGCACTGTAATTGACATGACGGAGAGCCGTGGACTCTCAATGCCCAAATCAATTCCATTGGAGGCCATTATTAAACCTCGCCTTCCCCTCCATCTCTACTGATATGTCTGGTTACCACATGAAGCAAAGTGTTTTAACCCCTGACCACATTGTGGGTTCTCAATCATTTAATTTACTAGGAATTGCTTCTAAGGTGTAGAGTCTTCCCCTGTAATATTGTGAGTCCTGTCAATTTTATAATTCCCCGCGTGTTTCTTATTGTACAAAGCTCAGAAGTACAATGTTTTCGAGATGATCTTATCCGTTAACCGAGGGGGAGCCTCCCAAGTGTAGAAATATCAAAATATCTTTGAATATGACGATTGCATCTTATTTGTGATTTCAATCATGCAACACTTTTTTAATAGGAATATATTGTAAAAAAATCAATATATAAATTAAGTTGTGTAAATATTTTGTATCTAAAATAACATGTTTAAGGGTGAATTTAGTACATGTATGAGTTTTGATTACATGTAAAATTTATACTAATTTATGTTACATCATATGAGAACCAAAGTCTAATAAATATATATAGAGTTATATTTGTGTTTAGTTTAATAAATAGCATAATTTATTCAAGCATAAATAAACAAATTATGATTTTTAGGTAGTGTTTATGTTTAGAGTTTCCCTTGTTTAGCAAAATAAGACACATAAAGTCTTTTAACAAGTTTGTCAAACTAATCATTTTTTTTTTATTATCAAGTTTTAAAAGTGACAAGTGTATATATAGTTTCTTCTTTTTTGTGAAAACAATTTGACTACATAGATATTGACATGTTTCCTTATACATAGCAGATTACAACATTATGAGTGGACTTACATTTAAACAAGAAGTTTTCCATTCGCTAAGCTACCAAGGGGATCTAGTCCATAAAATACACCAAGGATTAAACTAGCCCAATCATACCTCAAGGGAAACTAAACTTGATCAATATATAATCAAGGAACATACCATCATCATTATCAATTGAGCTACAACAGTTCCATATTCTCACTATTTTAAATGGTAAGACATACATGTGAGAAAAGCTCTTGCACATGTCGTGTTACGAATATGATTCAAGCATATGTTTACTCAAAATTTGGAAATTTTAATAAAACTAAATCATTCATATAGGGAGGGACATCTAATGATAAAACTAAATTAAAAAGAACCACTTTAATGATTTAAGAGTGGTGGGGGATGTACAAACTATAGTAGGTTGATTCCTCAATCATATAGGATAAATTTGAACATCTAGCTCTTTTCATAAACCTAATGTGGATAAAAACATAAGAAACAAACATGCATTTGAAAACCATAAGATGAGATCTATGATGATCCAAAATAATCTCTCTATATAACTACCACCGTTCATGGTAAATATCTTTTAAAAATTTATAAGTGAACAAGATGAATCCATATAGTGTATTTAAAGATTTTTTTTCAATCACAATTTTACATATTTCTATAAATCTCAATGAGGATTGACTAATCATACAATAGTATGATAGCTAGTGTCACATTAGAAATAAGTATGGAATGCATATCTCTTTCAAATGCATAAAGCTAAATATGGAGACACTTATATCATTGAGAAGCCTCTACATTCTACATACTCTATTGACATATAGCATGTGTAGGCATGATAAAATTATGTTGAACAAGGGTTGATGTCCTCAAATAAGATTGATAAATGACGCATAAGTAAATAAAACAATACAAAGATAAACATCGACCAACCAACCATTATTTTTTTTTTTTTCATGCATATAAATAACATGGTCAAAATGCATATGATTTTGAGTTCCAAGTTAGCTCAAATCATGACATATTACCCATAGTTGTAGTTAGGAAATAGTACATACATGGAGAAGAATATTTTCCTTTTATTACTTTGAGGTATTTGAAAGTATGGGATAAAGACTTCTTTGTTCATTGAAGTTGGAAGTAGGTAATCAAGTCATAGTCCTAAAAATGTGTGAAAACCTATGCTTTCATATTTGAAATCATCGAGCAACCACACTCTAAAGTAATGTTACAATACTATCCAGAAACATATTTCATAAAAATACATATTTCCATGGTGTATTCTTCTACTTGCATATGAATTTCACTTCTCATGGGCTTAGTTATGTATATAGAGGAGCACTAAATTCCTTCGCATAGATACACTGGTTGAGTGTCTATATTTTGTTATAAAATGAGTTATAGGGTGACATAAAATGTTTACATCTTACAACTTGAAAGTTTAGGGATAAAGTTTCCAAAATGATTATGTTGGAACATTTTAAGCTTAGGAAATGCACATACAAGTCATATGCAAAGTTTCAAGAGAGTTCAAAAGTCTAAGAAACATATGTGTTGTGGATTTAGGAACTTAAGATGTAGGTATAAATGTCAGAAGGAGTGGCATAAATATTTATCAATAGAAGTATGGCCGATTTATCAACTTAGGGTATAAATGATAAATTTGCAAGGGAGGGACACACATTAATGGGATATAGCAATGTGAGGGAATAAGAACTAGAAGTAAGGACATAAAGCTACAAACATGGTCTAAATTTCTAGGGAGTATAACTATATTAGGACCATGAAGTTGTGTGATTGTGATGTAGGCATATATATTCCATAGAAAGTGACATTTTTTTGAACTATAAAGTAGAATAAAGTTGTAGAGTTTAGAGGAAAGTGACTAGTTTTCACAATTTACAAGTAATATTTAAATATAAATAGTTTTTTATGCTGCATCATATATAGCTCTTACAAAGTTCAAGGGTAGAGGAGCACTAGTACATTGCATGTAAAAGAGTATGACAAGCCCACCATAATATGAATTTATGGGGGGGAAAAAAATGGAAGAAAAGTAGCAATTTGCATTAGATGTGCAAATTTTCACATGAAATTCATTTATTATTAAATGAAACTATCATAGCTGTAGGTATTAGAGGCAAAAGATCTTTCTCTATCCTACACAATACAAAATTTAAATAAATATTTTACAAGTTCATGGATAGTGATGAGTTACAATATTGCAAGAATTATGGTGAGAGCTACAAATAAAATATTGACTATAAACACTACAATAATTCCTAGAATCATCACCATATCATTCATTAACAATTGATCATATCACTCATTTATTAATTATTTATTATTGTTAATCATTTATCATTTATATACCTTTATTTACTATTTATTAATTATCACATCATTAATCATTTATCATCAATTATCATATCAATAACTAATTATTACCATTATTCGTTAATTTACCATTTTCCATATTTCTCCACTTAATTAAATAAGATTTTATTATTTAATTAAATGAGAGAAAATTATCCATTTTTAATGGATAAAATTCCTATTTTCACCTCATTAGTCACCTCATTCTTCAAATTAGCAATTTCCTCATTAGAAAATATTAAATAAATTAATAGTTATTATCTTCTCAAAACTTAACTCCATCTTCAAATTAGAAACTTCATCTCCTCTCACTAGTTAACTTCATCTTCACTCATTAGTCAACATTGTTTTAAAATAAAAACCTCATTCTCTCTTTTTTCAATTTATTAGATTAAATGATTCATAATTATCCTCCAAGGAGTTTTAAATTGTAAATTTGTAATTTCTATTGAGTTCAAGCCATAGTCAATTTAGTTAACTCAAGTATTTGATCTTCTTTTCATCCATATATTTGATTTTTCTTGATGAATCTATTAATAGGATCATTCCTTCATCATTTATAAGAAAAATCATTCTTTATGCAAATTTACTCTATTGAAATAATTTGTGAAATATATTGAAATATATTTTAAATCAAGTTTAATGTTATGATGTCGAGTTTCATCCACATTCCTAAATAGCAAATCAATATATAATAATCTTATTTTGAAGTTTCCATTAAATTTGATATACTTAGGATTTGATTTCCCTTATGTATTTTAATTTCTGTTTATTTCCAAAGTTTCTATTTAATTACATACATTATGGCAAACTTGACATGAACATGCTAAATTTTAGTCTAATCTTGGTGTATATGAGTGTTTGTTGTCTCTTATCTCACATGTTGTTTGGGATTCTAAGAGGTTTTGAAATTCAAGTTTTTATAGGAGTCGCTTAGTGAAAGATGGAAATCATAGTTATTTTTAAAATAGTTTAGAAATAAATTTTAATATATAACACTTTATATTTTGATGTAGGATAGTATTTTAAACAAAAAATTAGTTTGAGCACCTTTTTTTTATAATCCATACATTTGTATAGACTTTTACTTTTAGAACTATATTTTAATGGTTGCACGTATTAAATTCTACTAATAATTAATTTTATTTATTTACTATTTAAATCTTTCATAGAGGTTAATTATTTGGCTAAGACCTTTTCCTTCTTTCCAATCCATAAAATAATGTAATGATGCTTCAAAATAGCATAGCTATTTTCTTTTGTATTAGAGTTTTAGTTTTGCACGTGTTAAAAGGGTGACTTAGAAAACTTTAATGTTCATAAGGTATTTTGGTAGGTTCTTCATAGATCTTAAAGTATAATTATTTGACTTAGTCACACATTACTTTCCATCTCTAAATGTGCATAATGCTTGCAAATGAAAATGAAATTCAATGATTTTTTTAGATTGCACAAAAAACCATGAACAATATTGTGATAAGCTTATTTTTCTATATGTTTGTTTAGGTGAAATTTCCTAATCTACCATTACAAGTTTGGGTGTATATCAACCTATGAGGCCATTGACAATGCTCTAGGTAGATTCTTGAAAGTGGACATGACTTCTAGGAACTTTACTTGCACCTCTTTTGCATAAATCTTGGTGGAATTTGATTTGCTAATGTTTTTACCAAGTGAATTTGTTTTAAAATTTAATGACTATTATTAGTCTCAATTGATTAATTTTGAGGGCATTCCCTTTTGATGTAGATTATACTTCACTACTATTCATTTGGCTTCACCTTTTTCTCATCATTGTACTTCACTACTATGCTTACCTTTTATGAACAAACTTCACATATTCTCTATATTTTGAATATTGAAGCAAGATTACGCTTTCAAGATAATCAAGACAAATCTCATACCTTGATTTTTGAAGGAGTAATAGATTCAAATGAAGAAACTAGTAGATAATTCATTTAACATATCATTGATATGTTTACATGTTGACTTGATAAGGAAGAGCATGAAGACAATCATAAAAGAAAATAAGAGAAAGAATGATAATTGTATGACTAATTCATTAAATAAATTGAGTGACATAATGGTTTTTAACCTCTTTCTTTAAGTTTCATGATGATAAGAAAATAAAAATAGAAAATTACAAATCTGACAAATACCCAATAAACTAGTGCCACATAGCAGTTATTAAAGTAGGAAATCATTATAGTTTTGAACATTGAGGACATTGAATTCATTTTGTCTAAAAAGTAAGGCATGGGGCTCACGTTGTAGGATCGATAGTGGCCATTACTTTTCATATATCTCAGAAACTTAAAATAAAGCAAATACACTAAAAGCATATTGTCATATACTTAACATACAAAGGAAACAAGAATGATAAGTTCCATCACTTTCATTACCATTTCTTTATTTGTCATGAAATATAATTCTGTCAAAGTTGAAACTCTTTAAAATCAAAATTCTATTGAAACTAAGCTTTGCTAGATAAAAATACCAACTGAATATTACAAGTCTTGCATTGTGCCACCAAAAAATCGAGTTTGTATGCATTTACAGTATCTGTAGCTAATGGAAAAATGTTTCATTTGAAACAAGAGTAAACACAGTGTAGGGCCAAGGATGAAATTGTTGGGTTAAGTGAAACCCAAATTAGCATGTTGCCTTCATAATTTGAAATACTTTCTCATTTTGTAATTACTTCTATTGGCATTTGTGGAAAATTTAGAAGTTGTCTATTTCGAATGGATTTTTCCATTAATTGGCTGGAGACTGATTTATATAATTAAAAGCTACTCACTGAATGTAATCAATTCAGAACTTGATAATAAGAGATAATCCTTGAGTGTGGATGTATCCATCAAATTGATGGGGAACCATGATAAATCTATGTTCTTGTTTTGTGATTGATTTCAATCTTTTATTTTTGCAATATGTTTTTCATTTGATTCTGTAAATTATATTAAAAAATTGGTATTAGAGCAGGTTGGAAAAATGTGCGAAATTAAAAGAAACCCCTGTGAGCTATGGAAGATGCAAACGCAGTATGTGTAGGATCATGATGGGGCCAAAAAGGATGATGGTTTAGGTATGGTTTATGCACCATTTTCAACCTAAAAATTCAGTTTAAAATGAAAAGGGTTTTAAAAGAGATTCCTCAAAATTTCTTCTCAAACCAATTATAAATTATGCTTTACTTTGAATTTAATAAATAATTATTATTCATTTTTTATTTGAATTACGACTAAAGTCCTAAATGATAGGCTGATTGAAAAACATTTATAACTTTCAAAAATTATCACATTTTTGAATATAAACATGTGTCACATTCTACGTATACAGATGATTTAAAAAAAAAGGAATTTCATGAAGTTTTGACTAGGTTAAGGTGGTTAGACGTACGAGTTTTTATATTTTTTAAAAGTTGTAATATAAAAATTATTACTAATTATTTACTTGGAAAAAAATTACTAAAAAATATGCATCACATAGGGACATGACTCCTCTACTTATATCTAAAATCTTATAGAAAAATATTATCATTTTATTGTGGTTAGGGTGGTCAGACAAACACCTACTTCTTATTTTTTCCCTAAAATTTAAGTACTATTGCATTTTCACTAAATAGATTTTTTTAAAAAAAAGAAACCTAGTATTTTAGAAACTACATTCAATTTGCTAAAAATTCTATTGTTACATATTTTTGAAATAATATAGGTAACTTATTCAAATTTTTATGTCAAGTTGCCAAACTCTAATTCTTCTGAATTTTTTTCCACTTAAGGGCCTATTTTTTCCATGTGATCTTGCACATACCTAGAGAAGTGGAAAATAGAAAAGTTTGCAAGACAAAATTTTGGCCTTTGGAAAGTGCAGATGGAATCCATTCTCATCAAACAAGACCTTTCAAATGAATTGGCTGGAAAAGCCAAAGAGAAAGGATCTCTATCAGATGAAGAATGGAAGAAGCTAGACAAAAAAGCAAGAGCTACAATTTTCCTGTCGATGTCCAGCAATGTCTTATTTAATGTCTCTACAGAGAAGACTGCATAGGAGTTGTGGGACAAGTTGTCTTCAATGTATGAGATGGCTTCTGCTTCTAATAAGGTATTTATTATGAAGAAGCTATATAATTTAAAAATGCAAGGTGGGGTTATGTCCAATCATTTGAATGAATTTAATACATTAGTTACCCAACTAATTTCTATAGGCATAAATTTGGATGATGAGATCAAAGGTATTTTATTACTCTGTTCTTTACCCAATAGTTGGGAAGGTGTTGTGATCAATGGTTGTGAGCATCTTGGTGGCTGCCAAAAGCAAGCTAAAATTTGATGACGTTGTAGCCACTCTTTTGAGCAAAGATGTGTGGAGAAAAAATTAGGAACCCTCATCTAGTGAGGCACTAATTGTTGTAAGTATAGGTAATAGAGGTAGAAGTAAAGAAAGAGGCAAATATAATAATTGAAGGAGGTCAAAATCTAGATCGTAGTCAAGAGGAAAAATAGGTTTCTGTTGGTTTTGTGGCAGGTAAGGCCACACAAAGAAAAATGGTTGGAATTATAAGAAGGCATAAGACACAGTCATTAAAAATCAAAACTATAGCTGAAAAAGATGATGGAGTTTTAATTTTGGCTAGCTAAGTACTTGATTCTAGAGCTTCTTTCAATGCTACTTCATGTCGACAAGCTTTTACAAATTTCAAAGAATGTGTTTTTGGTAAGGTTTTTCTACGTGACAATAAGGAGTGTGAAATTGTTGGTAAGGGTGATATAGTTTTAAACATAGAAAATGGTAGTCAATGTATTTTAAAGGATGTCAAATATGTTCCTTTATTGAAAAGAAATTTAATTTTTGTAAGTCAATTAATTGATTCTAGGTCTGATGTTAAATTATCTTCAGAAAATTGGCAAGTAACAAAGGGGGTTTTAGTGCTTGAAAAAGGAAAGAAGTTGGGTAATCTTTATATTTTGAAATGTTATGGTGAAGTGGGAGCTACCATGATAGCCATGGACAACAATTCAAAAATTTGGAATAAGAGGCTCGGTCACATGAGAAAGGAAGGGCTTGAAGTAATGCTTCAACGAGATTAACTTCCTGGCTTGCAATAAATGGATTTTTAGTTATATGAGCATTTCCTTTATTTAAACAAAGTCGGGCCAGCTTCTTGAGGATAGGCCATGATAAAAAAACTACTCCTTTGGCACTTGTGCATTTAGACATTTTTAGTCCCACTAAGGTAACTTCATTTGGTGGTGAAAATTACTTTGTCACATTTCTTGATGATTATACTCAAAAAGTTTGGATTTACATGTTGAATAAAAAATTACAAGTTTTTTCAAAATTTAAAATCTTTAAGGCTCTTGTTGAAAATCAAATAGGGAATAAAATTAAATGTCTAAAAATGGATAATGGAGGAGAGTTTTGTTACTCAGATTTTAACAATTTTTGTGCAAACAACAACATTCAAAGAATAAAGGTGGTCCCATTCATCCCTCAAGAAAACAGAGAAGCTGAGCAGTTGAATTGGAAAATTTTAGAGAGAGCTCGCTAAATGCTTTCCAATGTTGAGTTGGGTAAAGAGTTTTGGGAAGAGGTGTGCAACACTACAGTTTATTTAATAAATCGTGTATTGTCATCTTGTTTGGATTTTGACATTCTTGAAGAGAAATGGCTTGGAAAGAGAATTTCATATCATCATTTGCGGATGTTTGGCTGTGAAGTGTTCATGCATATTCCCAAAGAACAACGAATGAAAATCGATTTCAAATCGAAAAGATACATTTTTCTAGGCTATGGAGAAGATCAATTTGGTTTTAGGTTGTAGGATCCCATTGCAAAAAATATTGTTCACAGTCAGGATGTTGTGTTCAATGAGAAAAAATTCCCAAGTTTGCAGCCTCTGGAAAAATTTTCAGATGAATTTTTTGAAGTTGATTTATTTGAAAATGGCCATGTTAAGAAAAATTTTGTCTCTTTCTCCCAACTTTTAGTAATTTATTCAAATTCTAGAACCCCTGCTTGTTCGCAACCATCAAATTCAATTGCTTTGCCTTCAACTTTTGCATACCATGTTTATACCTACGCATAGCCTACATTGTTTAATTCATAGTAGACACAAGGTATTACGAAGCCTTTAGAAATTCAATCACTACCAACACTACATTCCACATAGCCTTTGCAAGGTAATTTGCTGCAAACAATAAACCAAACGCAAACACTCCTTACTACTACACCTCCACTCATTTCTTTGGATTTTTCACATACTCATACACTTCCCTCATTGTTTGATTCACAACCTCTTGCAAATGAGATGCCTTCATTTTCAAATTCGTAGCCTCTTATAAATCCTACACTACCTCCTATGCTTGATTCGATGCCTAGGCAGTTAGCTTTACAAAATTCATTTCCTTTTATGAGTGCTACGCTACCTTTGCTAGGTGATTTGCAATGTTCTCTAACTCATATGTTGCCTATGTTTAATTCACAACTATTGCAATTTCATTTGCTTCCTTCTAATAATCAATCCCAGCCTTCTCTATGTGCTGCGCATCTAGAAACAATTAAATCACTTCCTTCACCATATCATTCACACCCTTCATTACCTCATTCACAACCTTTAAATGGTTCGCTCCCTCCAATAGTTAATACATAGGGCACACAATAGGGGGGTTTTCATCTACAACAACAGAGTATTGGAGGACAAATACAAATACATGAGCAACAAGGTGAAGGAAATTTACAGAGAAATGAGCAAAATATTGGTAAACAGAGCTGTGTGTAGGGAAGTATGGATAAACAAGGTAGAGGTTATAATTTACGAAACAATCAAGAAAATATAGAATTAGTGGGTGCTGTGAAATCAGGCAGTGGTTCTCAATTGAGGAAGTTAACACAGAAGAGGAAGCTACCAAAGAAGTATGATGATTTTGACTTATTTTCTTCTTATGATTATAATTATGAATTATTCCTTTGTGGTGAGGCAGAGCTTGCAACTTTCAAACAAGCTTGCAAATATACAAATTTAGTCAAATGGATGGAGGCAATGAATGAAGAAATGGAATCTTCATGAGCGAATGACACTTGGAATTTGATTCCTCTTCTGCCAAATCATAAACCTCTAAAGAATAAATGGGTGTATCGTGTGAAAGAGGAAGAGGGAGGTCATCAATGTTATAGGGCTAGATTAGTTATCAAGGGATTTTCTCATGAAAAAGGTATTGATTTCAATGAAATATTTTCACCAGTTGTGAGAATGACCACTATTCGAGCAGTGTTAGGCTTGGTAGCCATTTGGGATCTTGAACTTGAGCAATTAGATGTCAAAGCTGATTTTCTTCATGGAGATGTTGAAGAGGAATTATACATCATGCAGCCTGAAGGTTTTGTAAAACCAGGTCAAGAGCATCTATATTGCAGATTGAAGGGGAGTTTCTATGGGCTCAAGCAAGCCCCGAGGTAGTGGTATTTAAAATTTGACAGCTTCATGACTCAACAACATTTCATTCATTATGATTCAGACCCATGTGTTTATTACAAGAAGCTTCCAAATGGTGATTTTTTCATTTTATTACTTTATGTTGATGATATGTTGGTTGTTGGAAATAGTGTGAGGATAGTTCATGAGTTAAAACAATATTTATCTCAAAGATTTTACATGAAGGATTTAGGGGCAGCAAAGAGGATTCTTGGGATGAATATGATAAAAGATAGGAAAAAGAGAGAACTTACATTATCTCAAGAAAAATATATTCTAAAAATATTAGATATATTCAATATGAAGAATGCCAAATCTTTGAGTACTCCTTTGGCTAATCATTTTAAGTTATCCTCGACTATGAGTCCTAAAATAGATGAAATAAAAGAATGCATGACACATGTTCCATATTCATTAGTAGTTGGAAGTTTAATGTATTCCATGACTTGTACTCATCCGGATATTGCTCAAGCACTAGCAGTAGTGAGCATATTTATGAGTAATCTAGGTAAACAAAATTGGTAGGCAGTACAATGGATATTTAGGTATTTGAAAGGTACTTCTGATTGTGGTTTATGTTTTGGTGGTAAGAACATACATCTATGAGGTTATGTTGATTCAGATATGGTTGGAGATCTAGATAAATGACATTCTACTAGTGGTTATGTATTCACCTTTGTTGGGGCAATGATTAGTTGGATTTCTCAGTTACAACAAGTGATTGCACTTTCTTCTACAGAAGTAGAATATATTGCTCTTTCTAAAGGGTAAAAGGAAATGATTTGGTTGCAGATATTGATAGGTGATTTGTGGTTTTAGCAATCTATTTTTACTATTTTTTGTGATAGCAATAGTGCTATTCACTCGTTAAAGAATTCAACCTTTCATAATTGAACAAAGCACATAGAGCTTCAATATCACTTCATTCACCATTGTATTGAAGAAGGAAAGCGACAAGTGGAAAAAATTGACACAAAATTGAGTCTAGCTGACATGTTGATGAAAGTAGTTTCGAGGGAGAAGTTCAAATTCTGTAGAGCTTCTCTCAAACTTATGCAGCTCTGACATTAACTCTGTAGTAGTGGGATATCTCTAAGCAAAAATTTGGTCTTCAAGTGGGAGATTGTTGGGTTAAGCGAAGCCCAAATTAGCATGTTTCCTGCATAATTCAAAACGCTTTCTCATTTTGTAATTACTTCTATTGGCATGTGTGGCCAATTTAGAAGTTGTCTATTTCGAATGGATTTTTCCATTAATTGGTTAGAGACTGATTTATATAATTAGAAGCTACTGGCTGAATGTAATCAATTCATAACTTGATAATAAGAGATAATCCCTGAGTGTGGACATAGCCATCAAATTTATGGTGAACCACAATAAATCTGTGTTCTTTTTTTGTGATTGATTTCAATCTTTTATTTTCTGCAATATGTTTTTCATTTGATTTTGCAAATTATATTCAACAGAAATCATTGGAAGAAGAAACCAAAATATATAGATAGATAATAAAGGAGAAAACTACAGTCCAATTGAGCAACTTACATAACTACCCTATCCGGTATGAAAACATCAATTGTGGCTTTGTATTCTAAGAATCAAAAAAGGTCTTAGGATCTTACGCTATTGTGCTTGGCATAAGTTTTATGTATACTATAGTATCCAACAATTTTATTTTTATCTTTATAGTAATTATATTATGATAAAATTAATACTAGTAATCGCCTGCACAAGCATGCCACTATCAGCCGATAGGGTGTACTATGCATGGCTATCAATGGAGAAGGTAGCAGGGTTTGTTTTCTTTTTGTGGGTGCAATCAGAGGTGTAAACAAGTGATATGAAACAATATTAAGTTAGTTCATATTAGCAGGTGGATCTTATGAATTTGAACTCTATGTACAAATTAAAGTTATTAATGAAATAATTTTTAGACAAAGATTAATTTTGGATATATATTCATTCAATATGAGCAATGGATAGTATTATAAACTTCAATCTAACATTAAAGATTATTTGCATAAAAATGGGAAAATGGTTTTTGTTTTTTGGAATGAAAATTTATTAGTTGGAAATTGGCTATCAGTTAGTAGAATAAAATTATACATCATGTTGAACGAATTCTTTTAAATTCCTTTAAAATTTTTGCTTTTTTAAAGGCTTATTAGTTATGTGTTTTTATTGCGAAGATCGAATTAACAAGTATGCTTTTGGAAAAGTGATTCCATTAGTATAGTTACATTGTTTATTAGTAGGATTGAATAAAAAAGTATTCTTTTAAAAAGTTTTTTAATTTATTTTTTCTTAGTTACAATAGTCATCACAAATGGGTTTTCCAAAAAGGGAAGAAGTTATAAGCAATATCTACTTCATAATTGTGTGAATACAATGAATCGATACAGATACTTTGTATTGTTATTTTAATTGAATTAGAAGGTACACATTTTTTATAGGGAATGTGAGAAAGATGTTACAAAATTGTATGTTGGGGGTGGATGAAGTAAATGCAATATTGAATGTTGTAGGCTAGGAAAGTATACTTTGATTAAGTTGCATTATTGTATTGCTAGTAGACTACAAAGAAGGTGTGCACCAAAGTAAAATGAAAACCATGACAACTCAATGAATGTGCAAATTTATATAGGAAAAGGAAAGAATAAATTACGTAACCATTTACAATCTATAGCGTTCTCTTTGTAAGGATTTGAAGTAAAATCAATTGGAGGGATACAAAGGGGCTAATTGTACAAAATGTGTATAACACCAAAGATGCACAAAGTGTATATAAGTGCCTACATATGTATATATGAATATGTATATATATGTATATATATATATATATATATATATATATATATATATGCATGTGTGTGTATATGTATACGTATATATGTATATGTGTATGTAGATATAAATATGTGTGTGTGTGTGTGTATGTATTCAACTCCTCCCATAATAAACTCTTCATTATGGTGGTTTTCCTCTTCTATTGTTCATTTTTTAAATCTTTTTGAAGAAAATATATTGACTAAGTTGCATTGTTGAAAGAGGCATTGTTGTGTTCATTTCATAGTTTTCTTTTTTTAAAGACTTATTAGTCATTTGTTTTATTTCCAAGATTGAATTAGCAAGAATTCTTTTCAAAAAGTGATTCCATTAGTATAGTTGCATATTTCGTTAGTAAGATTGAATAAAAAAGTATTCTTTAATAAAGTTATTTAAAAATATATATATATTAGTTATAATGGTCATCATAAATGAGTTTTCTAAAAAAGAAAGATGTTATAAGTAGTATCTATTCTATAATTTTGTGAATGCGATGAAAAGATACAAATACTTTGTATTGTTATTTTAATTGAATTAGAAGGTACACATTGTTTTCAGGAAGCATGAGAAAGATGTTACTAAATTTAGACAACAAACTATGTACATATGTATATATGTAGTAAAAAATATCATGGAGATTCATTATACATTATTAGTTTTCCTGAATTAGAAGGTACACCTTGTTTTGAGGCAACATGAGAAACATGATACTAAATATATACAAGAATTTGTGCACACATGCATCTATGTAACAACAAATATATGATGTTAAATGTAAAACCACAAAATCCACACTCGTTTTCCTCCCTACCATACTGGTATCATGGAACCCCATGGACTCTAGCCAAACCCCCAAGCAAGAGAAAGATGAAACATTGATAGGAGATGTCGCGGAGTTTCATCATACATCACACAATTAAAAACTTGGGAAAACTCTGGTGTTTGCATATATAATATCTACTATTGTTGTGTTTACTTTGATTTGACAACTTGAAACATAGTTCCTACACATGGAATATAAGGGTATGTTAGTTGACAAGCAAGGGGAATAAAAAAGGAAGAATAAAAAGAAAGTATATGGGTAAAATTAATATATACAATGTGAGGCTAAAAATAATGAATAATTTTTACAATTAGCTAAGAAAAATTGTCTATTGACAATGGGAAAGTGTCATACTTACACTGTTGATCATGTCTAGCAAGGATGAGCTACATTGGACTAAGCCATAGGAGCATGAAATAATTTTAAATAGAGAGTGTACAATATACAAATTTTGTTGAATATGTATTATATTTCTACAACAATATAAACAAAATAATATACATATACATTTAAAGAGGTTAGCACTATTCGTTGTGAATAAAAATAGATAAAGTGGAATATTTTGAATGCATGGCATCTTGGTAAGGGATTGTCTATAACCAATCTATTGGAGAAGTTGAAAATAGAGATGTGGCAACAATGAAAAATGCAATTATTTGTATTATGGGATTTGAATGGGGAGAAAATAGTCACATATGAAAGTGGTTCTTTATTTTCATCCATAACAACATAAACCAATGCTCATTCTCCTCCCTTCCATATTGGCATCATGAAGCATCATGGGCTCTAGCCTAACCCTCTAGCAAAAGAAGAAGTTAAGGTCCATGGAAAATCCTATGGATTGTTATTAAATACGGCACAAAAAGAAACTTTGGGAAGGACAGTTGTGTTGAATCAAATTCTGTAGCATTCCACTATTTTTTTTGGCTTGAGAAGTTCATCTAAAAAATAATATCTTGGTAAAGAATTAGCATAATGGGATTTGAAGGCTGCTAGAAGAAGATGAATAAATGGAATATATAGAACAATGGAAAATAAGTAGAAAGGTCCATCTAACTTCATAATGCAAGTTTAAATCTACCTATATTAAAAATACAACTATAATTGAAGGAAGAATACAATAAAAATAGTCAATGGATTGAAGCACATGTTTTGTAGCAAACGTATAAAAAGAATGCAATATACATAATCACCATGTGGAAAATATGATGGATGCAAACCAAACCACTGTTGGCCTATAGGACATGCAATAAGTATTTTTTTTTAAATCCATGGAAAATAGGATAACTTATAACCATGGTTGTTAAAGTCATTAAAACTGCCATAGGTTTTATAACATCTACTTGCATGCCCTGTAGGCCAAAATAGTTTCTTTTCTTTTTTTGTCCCCATGATTTTAAATGTAATATGTGTTTTGCAAATATTTCTCCAATGAACTGCATATCCAATGACTACAATTATGCAAATTCCCACTTACAAAAGGTCTATTGTATGTAGGTAACATTGTAAGAAAAAAATAGACATAAAATGAAATAGGTTATCATTTTTTATTGTAAATAGAAAGAGACAAAATAAAATATTTTGAATACATTAGATCCTAGTAAACAATTGTGTATAAGCAATCTATTGAAGAAGTTGAAAAGAGAGTTGTGGAAATAATGACAAATACAATGGATAGAATAGAGTTTGCTTTTGGTGTACAAGTGGATGTGAGAATTTTTGTATCCATGTATATACACAAAAATCAATATATGACGATAGAATCCAAAAAAACT